>JAOTQR010078447.1:0-11291 GCA_025774065.1 Solanum ossicruentum
AGAGAGAGATTCGACTAAATAGATGATTACGTGTCCCTAACGGGCACTGGTCACGACCCCAGGGAGGGGTGTGACAACATTGTTGAGCATGGTACACGTCACGACCCGAACTTAGGATCTAGGAGTGACATGGCGAATGGGAACTCGAGTCCCAAACAAGCCTCAAAGTATCCATATTCATATCATTGGTTCGAAAGCATAAAGAATACTAGATACATAGTTCTAAGAGACGGAAAAGTAGGACTCACGCTATGGGAAGGTCATAGGGAAAGGGAATAGCATGGAATCATATAACACGCATCACATAAATATTAAGGGGAGGGTAAGTAAGACTCATTCTATGGGGGAAATTCGGGACTTATAGACATATCACAATACTCAAAACCAATCCACATAATGGTAACCAATAGGTAACTATATCCATAAGTCAAATCCCCAAATATAACACTTAGCATAGAAACGTAAAGGAGTTTACAAGATATCCAACAATACCTCTAGTCATAAGATAGGACAGGGGCCAAGACATACCCTGTGCTCACCCTACGTAAGTGATATAAATAAAAGACCATAGGTAGAGGAATGGTGGTTTGTCCTTGGAAGATAGGATTCACCACAACAAGTAAATCTCAAGATCCAAGCTGGACATCGTACGGTGGATGAAGGTAGTCCTCGGTCCCTACATGGTGAGATAATGTAGGCAAAAGTATGCATTAGTATATTTGAATGTACTAAGTATGCAGGCATACAATGCATATGAATTACCAAGCATACATTCAATGTTAGATGACAAGTACACATACTATAAAAGGAAATATATAGCAGGAGATATAATATAAATATGCCATGAAATCAATGATGCATGAAATACACAAATGCTCATATAAAGTGGAGATGAACTATAACCGACAAATCAAACTCATGCGAGCTATAACATGAATTAGTCCGATGAAGACCTCCCATCAAGAAGAGAAGATTAATTGCCAAAGGTTATCTATATCACTCCTTACGACCCAGTCATTTTGGTGGATGGACATTGTCACGCCCTGGGTGGGTACTATTGGTATGGTCGATACTTGAAGAACCATTATTGATTCCCCAAGAAAATCACTTGGTATTATAGTCACATCAACTCGACAACGGAAGTACGACTCAGAAAGTAAGACATCATATGCAAGATGATAAATAAGTGCATAACTCTGCTATGTCATAACTTATAATGAAGATAAGTTTAGATACACAATACTCATTAAATACTCTACTCTAATCAACCATCTAGAATAGAGCCATGACAGGTCATGGACACCTCAATCAAAAGTAAATAAAATATTCAACAATGATAGGAAGATAACAGGGCTCCTTTAGAATTTAAGGAGGGGTCAACAACTCTGGAAGTGTTCTGAACTAAACCTCAGTGATGCGCGGGCTAAAGTCCTCTATCACCTATATCTGCATCATAAAATGATTCAGGTCCAAATGGACATCAGTACATGAAATATACTGCTATGTAAAATAGCTAAAGAAAATAAAGCTCGACTAATTCAACTTGACTCAACAATTCATGCTCAACTCAATATGTAAGTTTTGTAGAAAAATCATGCTTTTAAAATAGGCTCAATAAAATAGACTTGGTTTGAAATCTCATTCTCAAGTCAATGTTGCTTAGAAGTTTTTCTTAACCGACATCCTCATTCCACCACCTTTAATTGGGTGATACACAATGAATCAGCACCATTGCCACACTCGCCCTTAACTTTCCATGAAAAAGGGCGATCAACTCTCTCTTGGATCCAAAAATAAGTGTCCATTTGCGTGACTAGATTTGTCAGGCAGCTGTAATGTCTATCTTACACTGGCAACGTTGTTCTGTTTGTTAAAGTAGAAGTATACTCGCTCCCCACTTGGTGCTCGATACTCTTCCCAAGACTAAAATATGCTCTACACAATCAACTCATCAATCAACTCAAAACTCAGCCCCATTGGGGTGTCTCATCTCAACTTTTTTCAGTCATTCATAAGTGCATTTAATCGATGCAAGGCATCAAGTTTAACTCAGAAAAAAATGGTTAATTAAACTCACTTAATTTACTCATCATGTAATGAGAACATAATATTCATGTGTAACATTATACATAACTCAATGCAACATGCTCTTCATACTCAATCATTCTCAAATTACTCCATTCTAAATGCTTAAAGTACATCAACTCAAATATTCAATGTTATGAATAGAATCTCATAAAAATCATGTTATTTAGGGTTTATGCTATCAAGTATGAAATATATGTATAAGTCTCATAGTAAATAATCATGCCATATAGTAGATTACCTCATGTAACATTACAAGACCTCATGATAGATTCATGGATTTCAATATTAAGATAGTAAAGTTTCTCAAAATCTCAACTCTTTTCCCCAAAATCTTGACTCGAGAAGATGATGAAGGGCGTATGAAGGGAGAGATATATGACACTTTGGTAAGCCTGAGAATGAGGGGAAATCACTCTTCAACTCAATCCTTGCTCTTGTGTGAAAACCCTAGTTTCTTCCTTCTCCTCTTGCTATCAAGAAAATCCAAATGTAGGGAATGTAGGATAATGCCCTTAGGGTTTATTTTAGGACCTCATTCAATCATAAAAACATCTAGGATTTAGTAGGATATGTTATAGAATGGACAAAAATACCCATCATTAAAATTGTTGGCAGGGTTTACGAAATCCCATTTATGACTCGTAGGCCCTTCTAGGAGTTGTAACAGCCTCTTATGGACAAAGGTCTAAAAATCCTGAGTCACTGGAAATTGATAATAAACCCCACGTTATGAGTTGTATTTTCTCTTATGATTCATAATCTCTCCTTATGATCAATATGATTGGAAATTGATCTTAACTAGAATTCGCTATGAAACCCTCTTCTATGAGTCATGAACTCATCTCGTATCTGAAGGGCCCTGAAATTCAAAGTTGTAAGAATTTCCCATGAGACCCCTATTTACGACTCATAAAGCTCTCTATGAGTCCTAATGGGTTTTGTAAATCTGATCTGCAATATTTTTCTCTGTCTTTCCTCAACCTCATCCTGCACATTTACTCCATACTAGGCAGAAAGAATTAAGGGTTTTTACATTATCTCCATGTTGGGATCATTCGTCCTTAAATGAAGAAAAAGATGAAAATTGGGTTAAGGAATGAATTTACCTAAGGACTCTAACAATCAATCATGCTCTCAATTCAGTCATGCAATAAACTAATCAAGAAGTTTAGCAAGTAAACAATCAAACAATCAACAAATTACATCAATCCTCACTCGGACTCTAAAACTCCATCGTCTATCATATGGGGAATGAAAAGGATATAAGGAATGGAATTTAAAGAATTTAGAGGGAAACACTTACCATCAACTTTCTCATTCATTAGAAGGTAGGAATAGATGAGGACATTGGGCCTTCATGTCCTTCTCCACCTCCCGAGTAGCTTCTTCTACAAATTGATTCCTCCATAATACTTTGACAGATGCAATCTCTTCGTTCCTCTACTTGCAAACCTGATGATCAAGGATTTAGATAGGAAGCTCCTTATAACTTAGGCTATCTCTCACTCTAATACTCTCAATAGGCACATCCAATTGTGGATCCCCCAAACACTTCTTGAGCATTGAAATATGAAAGACTAGGTTGATGGCCTCTAACTCTGATTGTAGCTCTAACTTATACACCATGTTGCCCACTCTCCTCATAATCTGATAAAGGCCAATGTACCTCGGGCTCAGTTACCCTTTCTTTCCAAATCTCATCACACCCTTCATGGGTGATACTTTCAAATACACCCAATGATTGACCTCAAACTCTAAGTCTCTTCTTCTAACATCTATGTAGGATTTTTGTCGACTCTGTACTGTCCTAAACCTTTCTCGGATGATTTCCACCTCTCCATAGCTTGATAAACCAAGTATAGTCCAATCAACTCTACTTCTCCTACCTCAAACAATCCAATCAGCTACCTACACCTCCTCCCTTAGAGTGCCTCACACGGGTCCATCTAAATACTCTAATGAAAACTGTTCTTGTTGGTAAACTCTATCAATGGCAAGTGGTCATCCCAATTACCTTTACAGTTAATGGTGCAAGCCCTTAACATATCTTCCAATGTTTGAATAGTGTGCTCTGCCTAACCATCTATCTAAGGGTGAAAACCAGTCCTAAGGAGCACCTTCGTATCTAAACCCTTCTTAAAAGACCTCCAAAATTTGGTAGTAAATTGAGCTCCTCTGTCTGAGATGATGGATAAAGGGACTCTATGCAATCTAACAATCTCCCTTATGTATAATCGGGAATAATACTTTGCTGTCTCAGTTGTCTTGACTGCCAGGTAGTGGGCTGACTTTGTCATTCTATCAACTATCACCCAAATTGAATCATGTTGTCTGTGGGACCACGGTAACCTAGTGATGAAGTCCATGTTGATCAGGTCCTATTTCCATTCCAAAATCTCAAAGTTCTGGGCCACTCCACATGGCCTTTGGTGCTCAACTTTAACTCTTTGACAATTTGGGCACCTGGAAATAAACTTAGCAATACTCTCTTCATTCCGCCCTATCAGTAGACTTCGCTCAAGTCATGGTACATTTTAGTAGGCCCTGAATGAATGGAATATCTAGAGCTTTGCGCTTCTGCCATGATTCTTTCTCCAACATCATCAATATCGAACATATAGTCTACCTTGATACCTCAATACTCCATCTCCCCCTTTAGCGAAAGTCATCACCTTCTTCTTATATATATCCTCCTTCAACTGTAGTAAAAAGGGATCTTGATCTTGTTCCTCCTTCACCTTCACTAATAGAGATGAGGCAGATCAATTATGTACAAGGACTCCTCCTTCACCTGATTCATCTAATTGGACTCCCAATCATGACTATCTATGGACTTCCTTGGCTACTTCTCTCTTCTCCTTCTCCACATGGGAAGTACTTCCCATTGACAACCTACTAAGAGCATTAGCAACCATGTTAGCTTTACTTGGATGGTATAGGATGCTCATGTCATAGTCCTTGAGCAACTTGAGCCATCTCCTCTGCCTCAAATAAAGTTTTTTTATGTGACAACGTATTGTAGGCTCTTGAGGTCTGTGAATACATCAACATATGCTTCGTAAAAATAGTGCCGCCATAACATGAGAACAAACACCACCGCTGCCAACTCCAAGTCATGGGTGCGATACTTCTTCTCGTGTACCTTAAGCTGTCCAAAAGCAAAGGCAACAACCTTCCCTCTCTGCATGAATACACATCCCAACCACACTCTCGAAGCGCCACAATAACTCACAAACCCATCTGTTCCATCAGGCAACATCAAAACAGGTGCAGTAGTTAATTTCGCCTTTAATTCTTGGAAATTTTTCTCACACTCGTCAGACCATTGGAACTTGACCTTTATCTGAGTTAGTTAGTTATTGGTGCAGATACGGAAGAGAACCCTTCAACAAACCTCTGGTAATATAGCTACTAATCCCAAAACTCCTTATATCAGTCGGTGAAATTGGTCTTGGGCAATTCTTAACTGCATCAATCTTTTGAGTATTCACTCGAAATCCATCTCCAGAAATCACATGACATAAGAAAGCTACGGATTTAAGCCAAAACTCACACTTGGAAAACTTTGCATATAACTTATTGTCTTAGAGTATCTGTAAAATGACACTAAGGTGATTGTCATTTTCCTCCTCATCTCTGGAATACCCCAGTATCATCAATAAATACAATCATGAACATGTCGAGATACTGACTGAATACTCTATTCATCAAATCCATAAAGGTTGCGAGTGCATTTGTCAACCCAAAAGACATTACCAAGAACTCAAAGTGACCATTTCAGGTTCGAAAAGCCATCATCTTGATATCACATTCTCTCACTTTCAACTGATGATAACCTGATTTGGGGACTAACTTAGGGAAAATGATAGCACCCTGAAATTCATCAAACAAATCATCAGTCCTCAAAAGAGGATACTTATTCTTGATGGTCACATTGTTCAATTGATGGTAATCAATACACATTCTTAGGGAACCAACATTCTTTCACACGAACAAGACTGGAGCACTCTATAGAGACATACTTAGCCTTATGAATCGTTTCTTTAACAAATCCCTCAACTGCTCTTTCAACTCTTTTAACTCCGCGAGAGTCATTCTATATTTGGAAGAGAAATAGGTTGGGTGACAGGAAGAACCCCAATTCTGAAGTTGAACTCCCTCTAGGGAGGGACTTAAGAAGATGCTGAAGAAACACATCAGGAAACTTGCTCACAATCAGGACAGACTCAAGAGCCTGGGCTCAACTTTTTTAGACTTAACCTACATGACGTGATAGATACACCCTTTAGAAATCAATCATCGGGCCTTGAGGTAAGAAATAAACTTACCCTTCGGTGCAATAAAATCTCCCTTTCACTTAATAACAGGCTCATTTGGAAACTAGAATTTGAGAGTCCAAGTTCGACAATTGACAGAAGCATGAAACTAGAATTTGAGAGTCCAAGTTCGACAATTGACAGAAGCATAGCAGGAAAGAAGCTAATACATACCAAGGATCACATCAAAATCAACTATCTCAAACTCAATCAAATCAACAAGAGCGTCCCTATGATAGATAGACACCATTCAATCTCTAAAGATTCTCTTAGCTTGAATGAACTCACCAACAAGAGTAGAAATAGAAAATTACTCAAGAAAACACTAAGGAAAAATCTCCAATCTACTTACCAAATATGCCATCACAAATGAACAAGTTGCACTTGGATCAAGTAAAGCACAGAATGAAAAGGTAAAGACACAAAGCATTCTCATCACAACATCTAGTTCAACCTTCTGATCTTGTCGATTCCCCATTGCATACAGACGATTTGTCCCACTGCTTGCCCTTGGTGTAGCACCTCTCTGATTACCCTTCGTTGGTGGTGCTATGGTAGAAATTTGGGCCTTATTTCCCTACACCGAATATTCTATCTGAAAGTGACCCGGTTAACCACACATGTAGAAAGCATTTCCTCTATCTCTACACTTTCCCAAATTCATCCTGCCACATTTTCCACAAAGTGGCTTCCCTTTAGATCCAAGAGCCGAACTTGCTTGAGACTGTGCACCTTATGGTCTAAAGTTTGACTCACCTTAGGACCTCTTATCATATATATGGCTCAAGGTTAGTCCACTGGCTGAAGGTGGTGTATAACTAGAGGACCTCTTCTAGAAGTAGGACTTATCTCCCTTACTTTGATTGCGCAGACTGGGCTCAAGCCCTATTGATATGGCCTTCTCACTCAACTGCTCCTCTCTGACTTTCTTCTTATCCTCATCAGTTTTTTGGGCATAGACCATTATTTTGGAGATATCCATGCCTAGGATCAACAATGTCGCCTTGCACTCTCCCTTCACCTGCCTGCCGAAACTAGATACAAATTTTCTCATTCTTGCTGTCTTATTCAGAATCATCTGTGGGGAAAACCTAGGTAGTTGGATGAATTTCAAGTTATACTCTTTCACAATCACCCCCTCTTGCTTCAAATTCACAAATGCTTCAACCTTTGCCTCTCTAACTCCTGAAGAAAGAAGTGATTGAGGAAAGCACTCTTGAAATCATCCCAAGTAGCAAGCTCAGCATCATCACCTCAACTCTCTTCCAACTAGTTGTACCAATCATTGGCCACATTCTTGAGCTGGTAGGGTGCAAGCTCAACTCCTTTAGTCTCAGTCACATGCATAGTCTTCAATACTTTCCACATCTCATCAATAAAGTTCTGAGGGTCCTTCTTAACTTTAGAGCCAGTGTAGATAGTTGGGTTCATCCTCAGAAAGTCTCTCAATCTGGAGGTAGCTATTGGTTCATTAGAGCTAGAATTAGGGGTTTTTGAATCCTGGTTCCTACCCTGGGCAACTACCAACTAGTTGAGCATAGCAATAGCTTCTCAGAAGTCAACCTCTATGGTAGGAGTAGGTGGAGCAGTAGACGTCATAGGAACAGTCATAGTCCTGGTCAGTCAACCTTGGTCCCTCGTTTCTATGTAAGGAGGTACCTTTGAAGTAGGGTTCTCAGCAATGCTAGCTAAGGCATTTCTCTGGGTTATAGTGCGTCTAGGAGGCATGATCTGCAATCACGTAAAGCACGAATTCGAAAAGAATTTTATAGGGTTTTCAACTCTATCGCACGAACTCAGATTACAAGAAAAGGTAACAATTCTTAATGTTCTATAGCCTCCTATTAATGAAGTGTGGTGCATAACACACTCTTAAACAAGACTTTATTAGAGACGACTTCATAGACTCCCTAGGACTCTTGAACTCTGTGCTCTAGTACCAAGTTTGCCATGGCCTGGGTGGGTACCCTTGGCGTGGCTAACACTTGAAGAACCATTATTGATTCCCTAAGAGAACCACTTGGCCTCATCATTACATCAACTCGACAACGGAAGTACATCTCAAAAAGTAAGACATTATATGCAAGAAGATAAATAAGTGCATAACTCTATTGTATCATAGTTTATAATAAAGCTAAGTTTAGATACACAATTCTTATTAAATACTCTACTCCAATGTCTATAAAGCCTCAAGATACGTTTAGATACACAATACTCATTAAATACTCTACTCCAATTCACTCAACCGTGTAAAATGGTACCATGACAGGCCATGGACACCTCAAGTAAAAGTAAATAAAGTACTCAACAATGATAAGAAGATAATAGGGCTCCTCCGAAGTGTAAGGAGGGCTCACTAACTCTGGAAGTGTACTGAATTGGACCTCAACAATGCGTGGGCTGAAGTCCTCTATCACTTGTATCTACATCACAAAATGATGTAGGTCCAAATGGACATCAGTACATGGAATCTATACTATGCAAAATGGCTCAAGAAAATAAAGCCCAACTCACTCAATTTGACTCGACAATTCATGCTTGACTCAATATGCAAGTTTTATAGAAAAATCATGCTTTTAATATAGGCTTAGTAAAATAGACTCAATTTGAAATCTCATGCTTAAGTCAATGTTTCTTGGGAGTTTTCTTATCTGATATCCTCATCCCACCACCTTTAATTAGGTGATGCATAATGAATCAACATTGTTTCCATGCCCGCCCTTAACTTGCCACAGAAATGGGCGATCAACTCTCTCTAGGATCTAAAATGAGTGTCCACTTGCGGGATAAGAGTTGCCAGGCTAGCTGTAATGACTATCCTATGCTAGAAACATAGTTTTGTAGGTTAAAGTAGAAGTGTACTCGCTCTCTACTCGGTGCTCGACACTCTTCCCATGTCTAAAATATGCCCAACTCCTCAATTAACTCATTAACAAACTCATCAATCAACTCAAAACTCAACCTATTGGGGTTCTCATCTCAAATCTTCTCAGTCATTCATCAGTGCATTGAATCGATGCAGAGCATCAAGCTTAACTTAGACTCAAACGGTCATTTATACTAACTTAATTTACTCATCATGTAATGCAAGCACGATATTTATGTGTTACATTATACATGACACAACACAATATGCTTTTCATAATCAATCATGCTCAAATTACTCCACTCTAAATGATCAAATTACATTAACTCAAGTATTCAATGTTATGAATAGCATCTCATAAAAATCATGTGATTTAGGGTTCATGCTATCAAGTATGAAATACATGTACAAATCTCATAGTAAAAAATCATGCTATGTAGTATATTACCTGATGTACTATGATAAGACCTCATGATAGATGCAAGAATTTCAATATTAAGATAGTAAAGTTTCTCAAAATCTCAACTCTTTTCCCCAAAATCTTGACTTAAATAGATGATGAAGGGGCATGTGAAGGAAGAGATTTCAAACTTTAGTAAGCCTTACATACTTGAGAATGAGGGGAATCAATCTTTAACTCAATCCTTGCTCTTGCGTGAAAACCCTAGTTTCTTCCTTCTTCTCCTGTTACTCTAAAAAAAATTCAAGTGTGGGGAATGAAGGATAATTCCCTTAGGGTTTATTTTAGGAACTCATTCAAGTATCAAAACATCTAGGGTTTAGTGTGATAGGTTGTGGAATGGAATATACCCCTTATTAAAACTGTCAACAGGGTTTATGAAATCCTATTTATGATTCGTAGGCCCTTCTGTCAGTCGTAACTGCCTCTCATGGAGGAAGTTCTGAAAATCCCGAGCCTCTGGAAATTGATATGAAACCCCATATCACGAGTCATATTTTCTCTTATGAGTCATAATTTCTCCTCATGAATAATATGATTAGAAATTGATCTTCACTAGAATCTACCACTAAACCCTCTTCTTCAAGTCATAACAAGGTTTACAAGTCGTAAACTTAGCTCATATCCAAAGGGTCCTAAAATTCAAAGTTGCTGGAATTTCCCACGAGACCCCAATTTACGACTCATAAACCCCTCTACGAGCCATAATTGGTTTCGTAAGTCTGATTTGTAACATTTTTCTCAGTCTTTCCTCAACCTCATCCTACACATTTACTCCTAACCAGGTAGAAAGAATTAGGGGGAGTTACAAACATCTTCCTTATAACCTAATCATTTCAGAAGGATTTCCAATATTATATCATTTCAATAGATGAATAACCATCCTTTATGACTTGGTCATTTTGGTGATGGCTACCATTTCTATGCTGACACATAGTTTAAGAAAAGGAGAGGACCCTTGAGGATAGTCCTGATACCCCAATCCATTAGTGCTAAGTCAAACATCTCACGAGAATACTTATACATATACATCCTTTCAAAAGAGGCAATAGTCATTTTAAATCATTTCAATACATATTTAGGCTTAAAGGCCAGACATTCTTCATAATCATTCATACCTAGGCTCAAAGCCGAATCATAGTTCATAATCATGCTTCTCATGCAAAGGAACAACTCATCCACATGAAAATATGGTGCAAGCACCCAATATTCTCAAAGAGCCAATAACAATAGACATCTATGTGATTACATTCTTGTCATAACCAATATCTTATCAAAATCATATAATTAAACATAACTGGGCTAACTTACTTTATAAGTTTTAAAAAATCCATTGCTCGTGAATGCCTATGCCATGAATGATGTGAGGTTAGCATGGGTAATATAGAATCAACCTTAAATCATCAATACAATATGAAATTCAAGTAAATCCATAAGTAAAAACCATATTCAAAATCATGATATTGATTACCATGCTTACCTCAATGTTAGACCCCGTAAATTAATTAGTTTAAGTTAATCGTTTAATTGGAAAAGTTAAGGCGAATATGGCGTAATTTAA
>JAOTQR010078448.1:0-11290 GCA_025774065.1 Solanum ossicruentum
TCTCTCTCTCTCTCTCTCTCTCTCTCTCTCTCTCTCTCTCTCTCTCTCTCTCTCTCTCTCTCTCTCTCTCTCATTATTGAAGGCATTGCTATGACAATGGTAAAATGATGGTATTGCAATTCTTGTGTTTTCTTTTTCTTTTTATTCCTTTAATTTTCTTTCCATTCATCTTTCATTTTATTTGAAGAAAATTTATGACATGATGTTCTTATTTATAATAATAACAAGTTTACTATATGTGTTATGCATGAGTGATTAATCAATAAAATCATGCATATTTTTTCATCATTAATTATTTATTTTCTAAATTATTTTCTTACACCTAAGACTGTACATCAATTATTAATATGAATATTTTAGTAAAGTACTCATATTAGTCATTATCTTTTAAGGAACATGCAAAGTTTAAAGCAAACAAGCAAAAGTGAGTGACAAAATAAAACTATCAAAAATACGTTGCAACTTTTCTCTCTCAACTAATAATAAAATTAATTTTGCTGAAAATTCAAACAAAGCACAAAAATTTCACAATAGTAACAAAATAAGACTTTACTGTCGGTATATAAGATATCAAAGTATTAATAGTGGCTCTTGGAGGAGGATAGTGTTATTCTGAAGTGACAAAATCAACTACAGATTTCTCCATGAGAAATGATGAAGTTGTTTAGTTACTTATTAATTCTTCTGCACAAGTTGTGTCCCAGTTACTTGTCTTCGTCTCTCCATGAGAAATAATCATGTCGTTTAATTGCGTATTAATTATGCTGCAAGTGTGTGTTCCAGTTACTTTTCTTTTTTCTCATCTTTTCTCTTTCTCTATGTGATTTTAATTTAGAATCACATTATTACATTGTTGCAGAAAACATTATTTTACATAGTATATATAGTTTAAATAGGAAAGAAATTAACATATAAAACCTAATTGATTTTGAAGTTATATTTTTTCTATATATTTTAGAAGTTTAGTAAAAGAAATAACTTAATATTAAAGGATTCATAAAATAAAAAGGTTATTAATTAATGTTATAGAGGTTTGTGATTCAAAGTTATGGGCAAAACTAGGTTTCTACCATATTTAGGAGACTTATGTACAAGTATAAGATTTACAAAGAAATAAAGGAGAACATACTAGTGAGGAAGATCTACAGCTAGTACCAAGCCTTAGTCACAAAACGAAGCGAGAACTACCTAGTGAACCAATTAACACAGCCGGAAGAAGGACAAATTCAGTAAGAAGAAGAAGGAACCAAGAAGAAACAGTCAATGAACATCCTTAAATACTTACTTGGATAGCTAATAGTGAAAGCAAGAATGCAATTAAGAAATGGAGGTTGATTAATTAGAGAAGAAGGAATGAAAGAGAAGAGTTTTTTCGTGGAGGCAACATTTTAGATAGGGGAAAATGAGAAGAAAGTTAGATTAAGAAATCCTAGTCATAGATTTAGATTTATAAATGGATATGCCGAGCCTTTTGTGGGCCTGAACTCTTTTTATGTATTTAGCTTAGTTTTATTTTCAGATTTAGGCAATAGGTTTAAATGAGTGTATAGATGATTTCTTATTAATAAAATCCCAATTTTATTTGAAAAAAATCATGTACATGTAATAATTAATATCAAATATATATAATAAATATAATGAAGTAATAATTGAAAAAAATAGTGAAAAGACGATATTGTCTAAAAGAGTCTTTTGATGAAGCGTAAAATGTTCAAACAACATTTATAAGGAGCTTCATCCTTTTCATATAGTATAGATTATAATATATTGTGCAATAAAATAGAAGATTTGAAAGAGATGGAAGATGTAAGGAATTATTCAGGAAGCTTTTCGTATAGAGTAATTTAGAAAAAAGATGATTGTGGTTCAAGAAGCCATTGAAAAGAGTTGGCTAGACTATTTGCCAAAGAGGAATACAGAGGGTGAAACAGAGAGAAATAGAGAAAAAAATAATTATAATATTTCATTTTTTAAATAAATAAATAAATATATAAAAGTTACTAAAAAATACTACTTGATAACCTATAATAGCAGGTCAATATCACTAGATGGTATAAGAATCTTGTACAGTGACAGTGCAACCAAGTTAAACTCAACCCAAATTATGGGTATTTTAAGTCAAAGAGTGGTTGTTTTCCATGTGTTGACCGCGGGTTGACGCTGGTCAACTTGCACCAATATCATTCAAAACATACTTTTAATCCTCGAAACTCATTTAGAATCCTATAAATATGAACCAGTAGTGTAAATTAATTGTGATATACATTTTGGAACCAATGAAATTGTCAAAAATTGAATGTGAGATTTCCTTGACCCAAAATTCAATTAATTGTAACTACACTAACTTTATGGCTCAAAAAGACCAACATGCCCTCAGAACTTTCAAAAGATATGACCAAGCTTCTCTTAGGTTGAAAATAACCTCTTGAATTTAACGTAATCATCAGAATATTGATCTAAGCTTCTAAAATCAAAATGTTAATGTAAGTCAAATATTTATCAAATTTGGACTGAGTTTCCAGTTTAGAGCCTCAAATCCAAGAAACAACACCAAATTAGATTCGGAAAACACTCCTAGACCAATTTCCATAGTCCAAAACTAATGCAATTGACAGAATTCTACTCCAAGACTCGAAACTACAAATGGTATCAAAACTAACTTTTAGAATAATTGAACTATTAAAATTCAAAACTCCTACAACCCTTAACTCTTTAACATAAAACTAAAACCAATCACAAATGGGCCAATTAAGACTCTGGACTACTAACAGGAGAGACAAAATTATAGGTTCTCAAGAATTTACAAAAATGACTATTGAGGTCATTATATCATCCACCACAAACATAAGGTAAAAGAGACAATCTTACTTGGTGTTGCAAAGACTCCAAGCTATAAATTGCAAAGTTTTTAATTTGCTCTTCCAAGGGAACTATCTTCCGAGGACCTTATTATCACATTACTAAGAATTAAACTCTAGAACAAAGATGGAGAAGCATTCACAGTCAAGATTATCTCCTGATGAACTAACCCATAAATCAACCTAATTCGAAACCCATTAAATCCAGGAGAAATCTGATCCAACCACCAAACTCTCAAAACGTAAAAAGCACTGCAATCCTTAGTTATATCCGTTCCACCTTACATAGTTCTCTCACGAACATAAGTTGTACTAACTTGAGCTTGAGATAATGCATATTCATTAAGCAGGATCTAATTTATTTGATCTCAAAGAAGAGATAGTCATGCTACCACTTAAAGAATGATACATCCAAGCTTACAAAATCTCTAAACAACACCATTGAAATACTGGAATAGTAGCTATGATTGTAGAAAACTCTTGAAACAATAAAGCTACGCCTAATAGTCCTCAAAGTCAATAACATAAAGCTAGAATAAGTCCTTATCAACTAGATAACTACCACAACTTTCGCGAATCTGCAATTTTCCCATGGTAATTTCATCACACGCACACTTTATAAGAGCCAGACAGTGCACTACTATACCCATATTGCTAGATGCTTTCTTGTCTTAATCAAAATTCTCCAATCGCAAGCACTAATAATTTCTCTAGGATGAGCTAGCTTATGTAGTCATTAGTCTTCCTACATGCTTGCGTTCGCCAAAATACCTCGGTTTGGGTAAAAAAGCTTCCGGACTTTGGTTTCCACCGGATAGAATCCTCTACACACCACTTCTTATTTGATCACCATCATAACTTAAAACATACTTATTTCATCAAAACTCAATATATTCACAATAAATATAGCACCCCATAACTCTATGCTTAGGATTAAAAATTTTTTATCGTAAGTATATAAACTTGAACCTAGTGATAGCTTACTCATATTTATGTTTGAAGGTTCATTGGTATATTTTTTAAGTGCATTGGAAGTGGTTTAGGATCATAAGAGACCTTTATAGTTGAGTTCGAAACCTCTCTATCGATTATGTTTTTTTTGTATTAGATTATACAAGGATCAAATATAAATGACCATAACTCTTAGAACATAAAGAATAAGGTGGCTAATGACCTATATAATGGAAGGTTTCTGAATCCTCTTTCCAATGCCACCTAGATTGCTTCATTTGGAGTTCGGAATAAAAGGTTATAACTATTTTAGTAAAGACTGTTAGGGTAGAGTTTTCTTGATCACCATCTACAAAACCTGACTTATGGGTCGTATTGGGTTGATGACCCATACTTCTAACTCGTAGAAAGGGCCCTCCTAAGTCAGTTTTTATGTCCCAAATTGTACGAACCCAACTACAGATCATATAAGATTCTATGAGTCATAATTGGGCTCATAAATTGAGGTCTAGAGCTCCAACATTGTAACAACCCCAAAAAGTGCCCAAAAATGTACCTCGAAAGTGCTCAAAATCATAATTTTTATATATCTCAAAATCCATGCATGATATTAAATATTCGACTTCATATTCTTGTTCGGAGGGGGGGGGACAAATTTAGGGGGAAAAGGGTCTAACACCGATTTTAGAGCAAACGATTCACAATTTCAAATTTTTAAGTGTTGATTTCCAGTAGCTACTACACGTCACTGGTGCAATGCGCCAGTATATTATTTGGTGCCAGTTTTTGGTTTCGCTGCAACATTTTTAAGTCTTGGGCCTAAGCCTTCCCATACATGAAAATACCTATATTTAGCCATTTTCACCCTCATATCATTCTAAACATTCCCCAATACTCATTCAAACACATAATCTTATATTTCTCTCCTAAAATCAAGTCTCAAAACCCTCTTCGAATCTTAAGTTACACTCAAGCTTCAAGTCTCCATCTCCAATCTACATCAATTTCATCTCCAAAGCTAAGGTATGTGGGTTTCTTTCACCCATGATGCCCAAGCTTCCTTTTTGTTAAACATTTCATGATTTAAAGTTGATTTACTCATAGGTCTTATTTATTATGAAATTTACTGCACACTATGTTGGGGTTTATGAAATGGTGACTATTTTACTATATTTTAGGGCTATGAATCTAAGATCTAATGTATGATTTGACGAAGGGTTTTGATGCATATTTCTTGAGGGTGTTACCTAGAATCTATTGATAGTTTTACATTGAATTTTCTAGCATGCTAATACTCTTGAATTGCATGGTTTTGCACTAGCACTACACACCTTCTATGTGTTTGATGAAATGTTCGATTTAGGGTTCTTGAAGAATTGATGGTCCAATGCATGTCTTATGAGTTGAATGACTATATGATGATGAAAGGTGTCTATATATGTGTGTTTAATCATGTACAGCTCCTATGATATTGCAAGTGTATTGTTGGGCTCTCATGTTGTCATGTTCTTGGAAATTGTTGATGAGCTATTACTTTCTTATGCTAAGGTTTATGCTCTTGTCAATTGTGATGCCTACTAGAAGGGGTTATGAACTATGAAATATGCTTTACCCTTTGGTGCATGGCCAATTCCTACATGTAGGGATTATGAACTTTGTTGAACACCTTACCCATATGTATGGATCAATGCTACTCATTTACTCATGTCTACATGTAAGGGTTATGAATTATGTTGTATTCCTTACCCTCGTATATGATTAGAGGTTATGGAATATATACACATGTAGGGCTTATGACTTATACTACCTTGAACCTCATGTGTTATTAACTTACTCATTTATATCTGTAGGGGTTATAAACTATGATGTACTCCTTACCCTGGTGTATGATTTGGGGCTATGCAATATACTCATATGAAGGGGTTATCAACTATGTGGTATGCCTTACCATCATATGCACACATGTAGGGGTTATGATCGATGCTACCTTCTACCCTCATGTGCTATTCACTATCTTTTGTTTACGTGTAGAGGATTATGAACTATGCTATCTCTTTACCCTCATGTACTATCCATTACCTACTAGAAGGAGCTATGACTCATGCTATATCCTTCACCCTCTATAAGGTATTAGGATGATATAATCATGGCATCTTACTATTTTAGCAATTTATTCAAGTATGATTATTTTCAAGGATGTTTTACTACAAGCATTGATCATTCATGTCATGTTGCTAATATACTATCTCTTGCTATGATTATACATTTTGATTATTTTTCCTATCTCTTGTTGCATTGCATCCCACATACTTAGTATATTCTAACGTACTAATGCATACTCTATGCCTACATGATATCACCATGTAGGAACCGAAGCCCCACTTGAGTACCTCCACCCACGTGGCTAGAACGGTTTCACTCAAGGTTATTGTTGAGTCCTCCATTCCAGGGACGTTGCTTATGATCTCATACTATGTTCTAAACTATATTTCTTTTATGTATACATTAACTATGAGGGTGAGCTTGATTGCTTGTCTTGGCCCTCGCTCTTATCCATGTAGTAGAGATGTTATTAGACATGTTATGTATCTATACTATGAGCCTTGACTCTCTTATTCTTGATGTTAATTATATGGAAGTCTACCCTTAGTCCCAATTCCCCTAGATTATGCTTATCTCTTACTATCATTTTTATTGTTTTCACGATCAAGGATGTGTAATGATATGCTATGAGGCTTGTCTGGGGTTCCTTCAGGTTTCCCTTTCGCCAGTCATGTCTAGGCCTTAGGCTTGGGTCATGACAAACACTCACCCTTGTTTCTACAAATAAGCTTCAACTATCCATAGATGACCCTGTATAAGACTTGGCAGTGTTTTAAGAAGAGTTATTTTAGTCCTTTCACATCCTTGTTAAGCCTAAACTTGACGATTTTACTCCTGATTAGGTCCCTCAATGTTAGCATTCAACCTCATCACTCTCAAATATTTTCTCAAGTCTTAGAACATGATTTCATGAGGCGAAAAGATAGGGTTTTCAGAACCCTTCAAAGTTCTTCAAAAATCTCGTTTTTCCAATTTCACATACTTGTTAAGTCTTAACTTGATAATTTTACACCTAATTAAGTTCCTCAACATTACCATTCAATCTCATTACACACAAAAATATTTTCTCAAGACTTGGATTAAGATTTCAAGAGGAGAAAAGCTAGGATTTCTGAGCACCTTCTTCAAAGTTCTTCAAGAATCTCATTCTGTGAAGTATTTAAGGCTTCTCAAAGTGATGGGCTAAGTTCATCCTCACAGCCTATACCTAATTGTAGTCAGTAAGAATCTAACCAAACTTTTTTTGAAATTTGAGTTCCTTTTTTCCCATTTACTGTTAATTAGAATCTATATCATTGAATTAGTAATCCCTTCCATTATTTGAGATCTTGATTATTGTTCATGCTTAGTTTTCACATGAACCCTACTTTAGCGAGTCGAAGGATTTACATCGCCATGTGTTTCACATTATTTTAAGTTAAAATAAAAGAATTTTAAAGCTATTGGAAAAAGAAACATTTTTAGGAAAACTAGAGTAGTCCAAGTGCATTGTGTGATTTTGAAAAGTGCATGATTATATGTAAAAAAAAAAAATAACATAGTATATTTATTCTTTTTCTTGGAGAAATATTCAGTCAATTAAAGTCCTTTGCAGTTCTACCCTTATGCATTATTTTTAGAGTTCAAAGTGAGATAAAAGTATTTTCCATTTATCATAAAAGATGAGTTTTAAGGAAATATAAATGGTTCCAAATACATATTTGGTGTTGGCAAAACTATGTCGAGTTTTAAGAAAGCTGTATTAGTTTTAACAAAGCTTTTTCTATTATAAATAAAGCACTACAAGTATGAGACACATTATAAGTTATGAGTAGAGGTGGCAAAATTAAGCCTAACGTGTCCAACCCGACCCAACCCATTGAAGTTTAGGTAGGTTAATAACCTGCCTAATTATTAGCTCAACCCATCTCAATCCAACCCATTTAAACATATTTAAAATTGGGTTGATATGCATTCCGAATTAATTCGAGAGAAAATTTGTTAAAATATTTTCAAAAAAATTTCTTTTCAATTTGATATATTTTATATAGTCATAATAAAGAAATATATAATTTAATTAAGTACTAAAATATTGAAAAAGAACAAATACAATAAGTAAAACTTAGTAAAAATTGGGTCGAGTTGGGTCTTAACCCGCTCAATAATGCGTTACTTAACCTGCTTTGACCCAAATAAATTTTGGTTGGGTTGAGTCTTGACCCGTTTGGTGTCTTAACCCATTATAACCCGTTCAAATTTGACCCAATACACCCAATTGCCACCCATAGTTATGAGAAACCAACTTTTTCTCTTTTAAGAGACTAGTTTGTGTAATTTTTTCAAACCCATAAATGATAATGCTTTATACATTTGAGATGAACATAATAAATAATTTTTGGAGTAGTATTAAGCATCGATTTGGATACGATTGCAGATAACTCCATCCCCAAAAATTATGTATCCTATGTAGGATAGGATTGTACTAAGTATATAACTCCACATATGCCACTTAGATGACCAAGCTTATATGGATCCAACAGTATTTGTCCTTTACATTTGCAAAGTATGGGATGACTCTTGTAATGTGGGAAAAACATTGTATCATCCTGAGGCTCATAGTGATAGTTATCAATTAGAAAAAATTCCCCAAGAAGTAAAGCTTATTATTTTATACACTTAGATGCATTATTTCTTTATTCAAGTATTTCCTTTTATTATGTTGCATATTTAATTGAGTTGAGTTAGCTTTAAAAGCTAAGCATTTTCAATATTATATTTTTATATATTTAGTTGTTTTCAATATTATATTTTTATATATTTAGTTGTTCTCATTAATGCATTAAAACAAATAATTATTTTATACTTAGTGTCATTTTTTAATATTTTTAAAACAACTGTTTTACTTGCATGATATACATTCATCAATAGAGCTATCTCAGAATTCAATTCTAAAGTGAAGCATCCTATCCTTAGTACTTTTTGGTCATTTTACATATCATACATTCTATGTACTGATGACATTTGGTGCCTCATTATTTCATGTTGCAGATTCCGGTACCCATGGTAGTGGATATTAGGTAAGACAATCTCCATCAGAAGTCGATGAGGCCTCTTTGCATTTAGAAGAGATTAGAAGTCTTTATTTCTTTTATATTTATTGTAGCTGAGGTAGCCATGTGCCTACCGCAATACCTAGTTCAAAGTCCGTACTTTAAAGGCTTCATAGACTAGAAAACTATTGTTTGTTTTATTTCCTTGAAGTTGTTTGAAAGGCATGAGTCAAGATTTATATATTATTGCATCTTCAGTTCATTGGTTTAGTTGAAGGACTTGAGTTTTATGATTATTTTGCCCATTCTAATTTAAGATGATGTTAGTGTCTTTTGCTGAGTACGTTACCAGGTGAAGTAGTTTATTTTGGACCAAAAATAGTTCTCAATGTTGGCTACATCTAAGGTATAGGCTCGACGTATGACAAACTTGGTATCAGAGCATAGCTTCAAGTGTCCTTGGGTGTATATGAAACCATGTCTAGTAGAGTCTCACTTATAGTTGTTTTGTGCACTACACTTACAAGTAGAAGGCTACGAGGCATTTAGGAGATATCATTTATTCTTTCATACTCTAGATCTTTAGAATAGAGTTGTTCCATAAGAAATTGATTCAGATTCATGTGTTTCACTGACCCATTCGACTACCCCCTCATAATCTATGCGATTGAAATAATAAAGTCCATATATTTGTTGATGAGTTACTTAACTCTAAGATAAAGCCTTTTGAAAGTAAAGAGACTGCACAAGGGTTGAGATGAGCCGAGTAGAGTGCCCAAGTCTATTTATTGAATGGAATGCATTCTTCTCCATATTAGTTGTGCATTTGAGTTAAAGTAAGACATACTTCTAGACATTTTCTCTAAAACTTTCTCCAAATGCTATCCTCAGGAGAGAGTATGATTAAAGGCTTTGTAAATCATAAGTTGTAGAATGATCCTTGTGCTAGAAAAAAGAAGAAACCTGAAACAACCCCAAGAAATGCCTGAAAATGTGCCTGGGAAGTGCCCGGAATCGTAATTTCCATATATCTCAATATCCTTGCATGTTCTGAAAATACAACTTTATATTCTTGATTAGGGGGCAAATTGAGTGGAAAATGTGTCTAACCTCGATTTTTGAGCAACCTTACCGAATTTTGAAATTCCAAAAAATGGAATTCCAGTGAGGGTTCGCGTCGTTGGTGCACCCCAGTGTTAAATTTGCCCAACTTTTGTATTCCGATCTAAGACATTTGGGTCTTGGATAAAGCCTCCCCATGCGTAAAAATACCTATACCTAACCATATTTCACCTTCATATCATATAACACACTCCCCAATAATCTCTCAAACATATAGGCAAATATTTTACTCAAAATTCAAGCGTCAAATCTCTTTTCGAATCTTAAGGATTACTCTCAAACTTCAAGTCTCCATTTCCAATATTCATCAAGAAATTCTCCAAAGCTAGTTATGTGAGTTTTAACCATTGGGTTCTTTCACCCATGTTCCCCGTGCTTCCTTTTTACACAAATTTCATGTTTCTAAGTTTATTTTTCTTATAGGTCTTCTATTATGAATTTGACTATGAACTATTTTGGGGTTTCGTAAAGGTGTGACTGTTTAAGCATGTTTTGAGTTATGAATCTTTGCTCTATCTTGTGATTTGATGAAGGGTTTTGATGTATATTGCTTGAGGGTATTACCAAGTGTTGGTTGGTGGTTTTATATTGAATGTACTTGCATGATTGCACTTTTGAATTGAATGATTTTACACTAGTATTGCACACCCACCAAATGTTTGATAAAATATCCGGTTTAGGGTTTTTGAGTTAATGAATATCTATTGCATGGTTTATGAGTCAAGTTGGTTATGGTGATTAAAGGACTATTTATATGTGTGTTTAAATCATGTAAGGCACCTATGCATTGCAAGTAAATTATTGGTCTATCATTTTTGTTGTGTTCTTGGGAAAATGATGAGTTCATTCTTGATACTTGAATGTGACGGTTTGATAAACTAATAGGTACCCCTACCTAAAAGAATATACTGTAAGATAGGGACAATCTACGAAAAAGGCATACCGTAAAGGTAGAGTAACTCATGGTTCCTACTTAAAAGAATATATCGTAAAGTAGGGACAATCTATCGAAAAGGCCATACCATAACGTATAATGACTCATGGTTCCTAAATTCTACTTTATAGTCTTTAATGAAAGGGAGCTAATGAATTCCACTTGAAAGCAAAACGAAGAGCTATCCGGAGTTAAGCAGTAGAATTAATTACCCACCGGGTTCTCAATTTAACATGCGTAACACAATTATACTTGAAAGCGAGGGTGAGAAGAGTAAAGCAATGAAATTATAC
>JAOTQR010078450.1:0-90575 GCA_025774065.1 Solanum ossicruentum
GGAAGAGAATTTGGTTTAAGGGGGAGTATTGAAAATTAAACCAAATTCATTAAAGAAGATTGAAAGACTCAAAAAAAAAAAATAAAAAGGAGGATGAACCTAGTCCTAGATACATGTATCTAATCAAGAGTTTCTTTGTTCTATGACTATACAAGTTTTATGTTTATCTTTTTGGAAGTGAAAAAATTTTTTTTAGCCTATAAATTGGTGCATCTTGTTTTTTTTAAGAAGTAAGAAAAGTAAATAAAAGTACTAAGTTCAAAATTTCTTTACTTCTCCTTCTTGTGTGAGACAATTGTGTGAGTGTATTCCGCTGCGTACTTAACAGTGTAATCATCATCCTCGACAATAATAGTTTAATATCTGCAGTACATAAAAAGACTATTCACATTACTGAAGAACGAAATTCTATTAGTATAAATTACATGTGAATCACAGATGGTAGTTATTACAAAAGATACTTTCTTATTAGGGAGAAAATATATGTGCATATAAGAGCACAATTCTTTTAGTCAAAACACAATATAAAATATTTATATTAGCTATTTATTAAGTATCCAATACGATGTCATCTACTTATTGTTTACTGATTTAAATATCAACCATAACATACCACTCAATACGTAGTAGCTGTCTTTTTCATGGTTCATCTTCATTCATTAATTTTTCAAAATACATTGAAACTGTTTGTGGAAAGATTATGCAATTACTTAAGATATAGCTGATATGAGAATAAACTTATCGAGTAAGATGTAGTTATAATGGGTACGTTAATTAAGAAGAAGAATTTGAGTAGCCTGCATGAAGTCGAAGGTAGAAGAAGAACGCAACAAAGTGTAACGATCCCAAAAATGCTCGAAAATATGTCTCAGAAGTGCCCGTAATCGTAATTTCTATATACCTAAAAATCCGTGCCTTATTTCAAAAATCCGACTTTATATTCTTGTTCAAGGGGAAAAATTGAGTGGTAAATGGGACTAACCTGAATTTTAGAGCAACCATAGCAAAATTTGAAATTTTAAAGTGTCAAATTCCAGTGTGTAGTGACCGTTCTTGGCGTGACACGCCTCTGTGTTATTTTTGTCCAGTTTTTGTTTTCCGGTCCAAGACCTTTGGGTATTGGTCCTAAGCCTTCCCACACATGAAAATACCTATACTTAGCCATATTTTGCCTTCATATCATACAAGACATTCCCCAATACTCACTCAAACACTTAGGCTTATATTTCTCTCAAATTTCAAGTGTCAAAACCCTCTCCGGATCTTAAGGAATTTAACCAAGCTTCAAGTCTCCATCTTCAATATTCATTAAGTTTATTTCTGAAGCTAAGGTATGTGGGTTTTTTTCATGAGTTTCTTTCACCCATGATGCCCAAACTTCCTTTTCTTACAAATTGCATGATTTAAAGTTGATTCATTCATGGGTCTTGTTTATTATGAAATTCACTGCACATTATGTTGGGGTTTATGAGATTGTGATTGTTTTACTATGTTTTGGACTATGAATCTTTTATCTATGTTGAGATTTAATGAAGGATTTTGATGTATATTTCTTGAGGGTGTTAGTAAGTATTTATTGATGATTTTACATTTAATTTTCTAAATGATAACACTCTTGAATTGCATAGTTTTACGCTAGCATTACAGACCCGTCAAGTGTTTGATAAAATGCCTTTTTAAGGATTCTTTAAGTTATGATGATCTATTGGTTGAGTTATGATTCAAGTGACTATGATGATTATGATCTTTCTAAAGGTGTGTTTAAATCATAGAAATGTTGATGATGTTGTAGGGCCTAACGTATTAAGCCTCTTACTTAAGATTATGCCTCTTGTGAGCCTTGGATGTTGATGTTATTGAAAGGGTAATGTTGATGATGACCCATTCTTATGATTGAAGTTAGGATCACCATTTGAGGTCAATGATATAGAGAGATACTCATGTCATATCTCTATGTTTATTGCAAGTTATTAAAGTTTGATTATCTTATATATATTCTGTGAGATTAGACTTAGCACTGAGTGGACTAGAGGCGAGTCCCCAAGTCCTAGAACTATATGCCACCGTAGGTGAAGGGATTAGAGGCGAGTTCACAAATATCTAAAAGGTGAGTACCCTAAATATGAGGGATTGAGGCGAGTACTCGAGTTTGGACTTGAGGCAAGTACTCGAGTCCAAGAACTAGAGGCGAGTACTTGGTTCATATAAGGCTTAGTGGATCCACTCATGCATTAGGAGGTTTACCTTGGCAAGTAACTTCCCTCTTTCCTCCGATATGGGGTTGACATCGGGATTTCGAGTTGTAGCTCGCTTGGTCTTATTTTATGTCAGTTGAGGTTTCTTCCCACATTATGTATTATGAATTATACAAGTTGATTTGGATTGTAAGCATGGTTTTACTTCAAACATCATTCATACATGTCATATTGATGTAATTATTTATTGCTTATGATGCCTATCTCTTGTTGCATTGCATCTCACATACTTAGTACATTCAAACGTACTAACGAATACTCTATGCCTACATGATATCACCATGTAGGAACCGGTGCATCGCTTGATCATTCTCCTCCTCCACGTGGCTAGTACGATTGTCTCTCAAGGTTGTTGGTGAGTCCTGCATTACGGGGACATTGCTTATGAACTCTTGCTATGTACTAAAACTATCTTTTCTTTATTTATGTATTGACCATGAGGGTGAGCCCGGTTGTTTGTCGTGGCCCCCACTCTTATCTATGTAGTAGAGGTGTTGTTGGACATGTTATGTATCTATGCTATGAGCCTTGACTCTCTTGTTTCTTGATGTTATGATATGGAAGTTTATCCTTAGTCCCAATTCCCTTGTTTATGCTTATCTCTCATTGTCATGTTAATTGCTTCTGTGACCAAGAATGTGCAATGATATGTTATGAGACATGTTCGGGGTTCCTTCGAGTTCCCCATTCGCCAGTCATATCTAGGCCTAGGCTTGGGTCGTGACAAATTTAATGAGAATGGATGAAAAACTCAGGGTATAGTGGATATTTCCAAAATCAATATTGAAAGACCAAAAAGAAAACAAAGGCATATAAATTATATATAGTGTGATAGTTGACTGAAGTTTAATTTTCGGTGTATATCTATGAGAATTTTACAAGTTCAATAAGGGTTCTACTTGAAAGTAGAGAAAGGAAATTATACAAGTACACATTAAATTTCTTTTTTTTTTGTGAGAAAATTAAACCCTCTTGAATTATTATTCTTTTAGAATGAAGAAACAAAGGTGGTAGAATTTTGTTCCATACCGTCAGATGATTTTTGACATGGACTTTTCCCTTGCAGACGATCAACAAAAACAGGAAAAAAAGCCGATTTGTTGCTAACAAATTAAATAATTTTTTCATTAAGTTGCTCGGACTCTCCAAAAATATTATTGTACCTGTGATGAATCCTTCAAAAATACACTACTCGAAGAATTTGACACAAATATGAAGACAGTTTTGAAGAATCCAAGCACATAGATTAATGATTTAAATACTTTTCAAAAATTTCTTTTTGTAAATGATCTCTGAAAAAAGCAAATAATCTTTGAATTGCTTTTATTCTTAGGTCCTTGATGAAGTTAAAAGGTTGGTGTTGTTAAAAAAATTTACATTGAAATTGTTCGCTTTGAGGAGTGAAAGATCACTATGATAATTGCTTGTATATCCTTTTGTGGATTAACAAGCAATACTCTATCAGGATACAATATAGCTTATAATATGTATGCGATTAAATAATGCTACATTAGAGAATTCATCGTATTTATAGTCTGTTAGGAGTCCTTTTAGAAGAGTCGCTCATTTTCTTTGTAGAAACATCTATTCTGTTTAAATAAAATTTAAAATTTTAATAAACAAGTTAGCTAATTTTTTTAATTTAATCTAAGGTCTGAACTGGTCCGTGCATAAGTCCCAAGTACCAAGTCCAAGTACTATATATATATATATATATATATATATATAACAAGGACACATGATATGATTTTCAAGTCACTATATGTATTTGTAAGTCCAAAGATATGACTAGAAAGTTTAAAGTAAGCATTCTCCAAGCTCGAAAATTTCAAGCTTTGAGAATCTAAACAGTACCAACTTATCCATTGCTTTTCTACTTACTATGAATGTTGAATTAACCCTTAATTCTAGGAATTTAGGCTATAGAAAACAAAATCCTAGAGATCGAAGTACTTGGTAAGTATCAATTGTTACTTGCATGCATAAAATTTGTTGAAAAGTAAGGATCAAATAAAATGAGATAACGAATATTTATGGTGTAAAAATTTAATGGTAGTTTGAAAGAATAAGGGATAGATCAGTGGCACAAGTAGATCAAAGTAAGTTTTGTAGGAATTCTTTAAGTCTATGGAGAGATAAACAGATAGTTTTATCATAAAATTGAAATCAATTTATATGTCTATAAAAATCTTCAATTTATATACATTGAAAATTATCTATAAAAATGTCCACGTATTTGTCTATAAGGATTCATCAACATAATAAAAAAGTACCTACTACTTCTTCTCCACCTTTCACTTTTCTATATGAGAATCCCATTCAATTGTCTTTTCATGTTCTCAATTGTTCTGATTATGTTCGCACACTTGACTTATTAGACTTTGGAGATACTTTTCTTGATAAAATCTTACTGTCTGAACTTTCTTTATTTATAAAATCATTAGTTCCTTATGAGTATATGTAATTAGTTCTTCATAACTAATATTGTTACTTTCTAATTTCAAATTTGTTATTCAAAAAGTATTTGGGAGACCCACAGTTGGTTGTGCCTATTGAGGATATTGGGGTAAAAGATAACTTGAGCTATGAGGAGATTCCAATCCAAATCCTTGAAGAGGCTACTAGGAAAGCGGAGGAGGATATGAAGGTGAGGTACTCATACCTATTTCCACCTGCTAATGATGACAGAGTTGATGCTAATGATTGTTTTTAATTCCTAATGTAACACCCCTTGACTTCCATCTATCTGATTTGGTTGAGTGTGGGCAGAAGATTGCTGAGAGAATAACTGAGAAAATTGCAGAAGCAAATTTACGAGAGAACGTTACGAGTCAAAGAGAGGTTTACGACTCGTAGACTGGGTTTCATATGAAATTCTAGTGCTTCATACTGCAAGATCATCATTTTACTAAAAGGAGCTTACGACTCGTAAGCCACATTACGATTCGTAAGATGAAGTTTTGTACTAAATTCCAGCGACTCAAGTTTCAAGATCCTTCTATTTACAAGATGAGTTTACCACTCGTAGAGGGGAGTTTCGTGATAAATTTCAATAACTCAGATTTTTGGGACTTTTATTCTATGAGAGGTGTCTACAACTTGTAGAGTATTCTACGACTCGTAGAGGGGGTCTCGTAGACCCAGTCGACAGTTTTAATGAGAGGCATCTTTATCCATTCTACTACCTATTCCATTAAACCCTAGACATTTTTGGCTTGGATAAAGCTTGAAAACATAACCCTAAGGGCATTATTTCCTATTCCCCATACTTGGGTTTTCTAGAGAGCAAGAGGTGGGGAGAAAGAGCTAGGGTTCTCAATTTAAGAGCAAGGATTGCTCAAGGTTCAATTATTTCTTCAATTCCCAGGTATGTAAGACTTACCAAAGTGTGAAATTTATTTCTTTACATGTCCCTTTCCATTATCTTGAGTCAAGATTTGAGAAGAGTTGAGATTTGAGAAACTTCCATTATTTTAATACTATATCCTTGAATTCATCATGAGGTCTTATTTTACAGCATGATATAATTTCTTTATAGTATGAGTATTGATATAAGTTTTACGTAGTATTCATACGTGCTATCATGAACCCTAAATTGCATGATTTTGGTAATTTTGTGTATATTAATGAGATTGAGGTTGAGGTTGAGTATATGAGTTGAGAAACTTGAGTATGATTGAGAATGAGAAGTGTGTTGTATTGAATTTTATGTATCCCTTAAATATGATTATTTTATTGCATATCATAATGAGTCAAATTGAGTGAGTTGAAATGACTGTATTAAGTTTGAGTCAAGTTTAATTTCTTGCATTGATTGATTAAATTGATGAGAAACTTAGTTGATTGATTGAGCACTAAGCTTTGAGTTGATTTGATTTAGCATTGAGAATAGAGCTGATTATTAAGTAATAAGGATTGAGATGATTGATGAGTTGAGCATGTTTAATCTTGGGAGGAGTACCGAGCACTGAGCACGATCACGAGCCGGGAGCGAGTATATATATTTACCTCGATCAGCGAGTATTTATATATCTACTTTAACCCATTGAACTACGTTGCTAAAATTCCCCACATTTTCCTAGGAATGCGCCATAATTGTAATTTCTTTATGTCTCAAAATCATCCCTCCTAGCTTAGAAAGACCCCATGATGCATATTTTCTTTAATATCGCAAATCCGTGTAGAATTTTGTATATCTGACTTATATTCTTGGTCAGAGGATAAAATTATGTCAAAAAATAAGTACCTACAAGGTATACTTTATCCATGCCAAGAAAATAATTTTTTGGTGATACTTTGCAAAAACAGTAGTTGTCGGTGACTAGCCGCGACACGGACCTGGTGCGGAGTAGTTCAAAAATTTCTGAAAATTTTTTTTACTCCAGGGCAATTGGGTAAGAACCCATAATATACATATGAAAATCCCTCATTCTTTAGCCGTTTTTAACCCTAAAAACTCATCAAAAACTCTCGAATTCCTCTCTAATCTTCATCAAATTCTCCACCCATTCTCAAGACTTACAAGAAGTTTTGTTGGAGTTCAAGGAACCCAAGTCAAGACCCAAGTCCTCCACAAGTCCTTCTTCAAGAAACTCCAAGATTAAGGTAAATGAGTTTCAACCATTTGGTCTTTTTACCCATGGTGCCCTACCTCCCCCCCTCTTTTTTTTTTTAACATAAATTGCATGTTTTAAAGATAGTTTATCTATGGCTGTATCTTATTATGAATTTTGAGTATAAACCATATTGGGGTTATATGAAATGTTGTTCAACTATGCATGTTTTGAGCTGTGGAGCTATGATCTATTGTGTGAATTGATTAGGGGTTTTGATGTATCTTGTAAGAGGGTATTACCTAGTGATGGTGGGTTGATTTACATTGATTTTTCTCACATGTCTTCACTCTTAAGTTTCATTATTTTGAACTAACATTACACACCCGCCAAGTGTTTGATAAATTGTCATGTTTAGGATTCTTGAGTTATTGATGGTCTATTGAATGGTTTACAAGTCAAGTGACTTCATGATGTTCGTGGACTACAAAGTATGTTTTGAAATCATTAAATTATCTATGATTTTACGAGTCTCGGCTGTTTATGTTAAAGCCTACAAAAATGGGTTATGAACTACGTGGTATGCCTCACCCTCTAGTACATGGCCAATTCCTACATGAAGGGGTTATGAACTATGTTGTGTGCCTCACCCTTATGTATAAATCAATTCTGCTTACTATCTTATTCTCTCATGAAGGGGTTATTAACTATGTGGTACGCCTCACTCTCATGTGTGATTCGACACTTCATATTATATTGTGTGTGCATGTAAGGGTAATAAAGTATGACATCCCTCTACCCTCATATACTAACCTTTACCTACTAGAAGGGGTTATGACCTATGCTATACCACTCACCCTCTAGTATAAGGTATTTGGATTATCTAATCATGCCACCTTATTGTGTTGAACAAACTATGCAAGAATGATTATTTTCGAGCATATTTTACATCAAGCATCGTTCATACATGTCATATTGTAATTATGCTATCCATTGCTTATGATATTGCATTTTGCCTATGTTGCCTATCCTTTGTTGCATTGCATCCTACATACTTAGTACATTCAAACGTACTAACACATACTCTATGCCTACATGATGTTACCATGTAGAGACCGGAGCTCTATTTGACTATCCTCCTCCACGTGTCTAGTTTGACATCTTAAAGATAAGCTTGGTGAGTTCTCAAGTTCGAGGACACTATCTACTTTCTTTTGTTATCTCTAAAACTTCTTTATGTTGATATTTACAATTATGAAGGTGAGCCTGAAAAGTGTCTTGGCCCCCTCTCTATTCTAATTTAGAGGTGTTGTTGGAATATTATGATGTATCTATGCTTTGAGCTTGAATCCTTATGTTTTATGATATCAAAGGATCTTCTTAGTCCATTTATCCCCATTTTGACTCTCTCCTTGTTATTAAATTATTTATGCGACAAAGGATGTACATATGATATGCTAAGAGGCTTGGTTAGGGTCCCTTCGGGTTCCCCATTCGTCGTATCACGTGTAGGCCCTAGGTCCAGGTCATGATAGTTGCTAGTGTAGGATAGTCAATACGGCTAGCCTGGTAACTCTTGTCCCGCAAGTGGACATTTACCCTATATCCATGAGAGAGTTGATCGCCTTTTTCCATGAAAAGTTAAGGGCGGGTGTGGCAACAATGTCGATTCATTATACTTGACTATAATTTATGGTGGGGTGGAGACTATGTTGGTTAGAGAAACTCCCAAGCAACACTAATTGAGCATGAGATTTTAAATTGAGTCTACTTTACCAAGCATAATTAAAAGCATGATTTACTTTGAAAACTTGCATATCCTGAGGTGAGCATGATTTGATGAGTTGAGATGAGCGAGTTGAGCTATACCTTTCTTGAGCTATTTTATATACTAGTATATTCCATGTACTGACGTCTTTTGTCCTACATTGTTTTATGATGCAGATACAGGTGGTAGAGGACTTTAGCTCACACAACGTTGAGGTTTGAATTAGTACATTTCCCGAGTTTGGTGAGTCCTCCTTGCATTTCAGAGTAGCCCTTTTATTTTTCTTGTTGATCTAGCATCTTTATTTCCTTTGATGTTAGGTGTACATGGCCTATCATAGCACCATTCTAGATTGTTGAGTAGAGGCTTCATAGACAATTGAGTAGAGGCTTTTGAGGAGTCCTATGTATTTAAACTATTTTTATTGAAGCTATGATACAGTGGAGATATGCGTGTTATTCCCTTTCTTGCATATGCTGATTTTATATTGAAATTATTCATTCGCTGTTGAGTCGATGTGATGATGAGGCCAAGTGGTTCACTCGGTGGCTAGCAATAGTCTTTGAGTGCTGGCCATGCCAAAAGTACCCTCCCGGGGTGTGACAAACTTGGTATCAGAGCACAGAGTTCAAGAATCCTAGGGAGTCTATGAAGCCGTCTCTAGTAGAGTCTTGTTTATAGGAATGTTATGCACCATACTTCTTAAGCGAGATGCTATAAGACATTAAGAATTGTTCCACTTCATCGATATTTTGAGTTCGTGCGATCGAGTTTGACTTTGTAAAATCCTTTTATAACTTGTGCGTTACGCGAGTGTGGATCATGCCTCCTAGACTCATCGTAATCCGGAGGAATGCTTTAGCTAGCACTGCTAAGAACCCTACTTTAGAGATGCCTCTTCAATTGGAAATGAGGGGCTAAGGTTGACTGCTTAGGACTATTAGTGTTCTTGTGACGCCTACTGCTCCACCTGCTCTTACTACCAAGACTGACTTTAGAAGAGATATTGCTATGCTCACATAGTTGGTGGCTACCCAGAGCGGGAACCAGGGTTCACAGAGTCTTAATTCTAGCTCTCATGAGCCAATGGTTGCCTCTAGATTGAGAAACTTTCTAAGGATGAACCCACATATCTACACTGGGTGCAAGGTTGAGGAGGACCCTCCAAACTTCATTGATGAGATGTGGAAGGTGCTAAAGACTATGTATGTGACTGAAAGTGAAGGAGTTGGGCTTGCTACTTATCAGCTTAAGAATGTAGCCAATGTTTGGTACAACCAGTGGGAGGAGAGTAGAGGTGATGATGCTGAGCCCGCTACTTGGGATGAGTTCGAGAGTGCTTTACTTTCCTCAATAACTTCTTTCCTCAGGAGTTCAGAGAGGCAAAGATAGAAGAGTTCATAAATTTGAAACAAGAGGGGATGCCTGTTAAGGAGTACAACCTGAAATTCATCCATCTATGGAGGTATGTACCAGAGATGGTTTCAGATATGAGAGACAGGACAAGAAAGTTTGTATCTGGTTGGGTAGACAAGCGAAGAGGGAGTGTAAGGCAGCATTGTTGATTCCAGGTATGGATATCTCTCGGAAGATGGTGCATGCTCAGCAGGCTAAGAAATATAAGAAGAGGGACAAAGAGGAGCATTTGAGCAAAAAGGCCATATCAACAGGGCCTGAGCCCTGTCAGAACAAGCAGAGTAAGGGAGACAAGTCATATTCCAAAAGAGGTCTTCTAGTTATGCACCATCTTTAGCCAATGCACCAACCCCTAGCCACAGGTATGATTAGAGGTCCCAAGGCCAGCCAAATTTTAGACTAAGTGGGAGATAATGTAACACCCCTTAACTTCCTTCTATCTGATCTGGTTGATTGCGTGCAGAGGATTATTGAGAGAATGACTAAGGAAAATTGTAGAAGCAAATTTATGAGAAGTGGGTACGAGTTGTACAAAGGTTTATGACTCATAAATTGGGGTTTTGTATGAAATTCTAGTGCTTCAAACCGCAGGATCATCTTTTTACGAAAAGGAGCTTATGACTCATAAGCTACATTATGACTCGTAAGATGAGGTTTTGTACTAAATTCCAGTGATTCAAGTTCAAGATCCTTTAGTTTAAGAGATGATTTTATGACTCGTCGAACACATTAGACTCATAGAGAGGGGTTTCTTGGTAAATTCCAACAACTTAGATTTTTGGGACTTTCAGTCTATGAGATGTGTCTACAATTTGTAGAATGCTTTTACAACTCATAGACGAGGTCTCTTAGACCCAATCGACAGTTTTAATGAGGGATATTTTTTCCTATTCTACTACCTATTCCATTAAACCCTAGATGTCTTTAGCTTGAATAAAGCTTGAAAACATAGCCCTAAGAGCATTATTTCCTATTTCCCACACTTGGGTTTTCTTGAGAGCAAGAGGAGGGGAGAAAGAGCTAGGATTTTCAATTCAAAAGCAACAATTGATCAAGGTTCGGTTGTTTCTCCAATCCCCAGGTATGTAAGCCTTATCAAAGTTTGAAATTTCTTTCTTCACATGCCCCTTTCCATTATCTTGAGCCAAGATTTGAGAAGAGTTGAGATTTGAGAAACTTCCATTATTTTAATACTATATCTTTGCATTCATCATGAGGTCTTATTTTAGTGCAAGAGATAATTGCTATATTGTATGAGTATTGATATGAGTTTTACATATGCATTTCATACTTGCTAGCATGAATCCTAAATTGCATGGTTTAGGAAATTCCATGTATATTAATGAGATTGAGGTTGAGTATATGAGATGAGAAGCTTGAGTATGATTGAGCATGAGAAGCATGTTGCATTGAATTTCATGTAACCCTTAAACATGATTATTTTGCTTGCATATCATAATGAGTAAAATTGAGTGAGTTTAAATGACTGTATTGAGTTTGAGTCAAATTTGATTTCTAGCATTGATTGATTGAGTTGATGAGAAACTGACTTGATTGATTGAGCAATGAGCTTTGAGTTGATTTGATTGAGCATTGAGAATTGAGCTAATTGATTGAGTAATAAGGATTGATATGATTGATGAGTTGAGCATGTTTTAGTCTTGGGTGAAGTATCGAGCACTAAGCGGGGAGCGAGTATATATTTTACCTCGGTGAGCGAGTATTGATATATCTAATTTAACCCATAAAACTATGTTGCTAGTATAGGATGGTCGTTACAGCTAGCTTGGTGACTCTTGTCCCGCAAGTGGACATTTACTCTGGATCTATGAGAGAGTTGATCATTCTTTTCCTTGGCAAGTTAAGAGTGGGTGTGGCAATGATGCCGATTCGTTGTACATCACCATAAATTATGGTGGGTTGGGAGTATGTTGGTTAAAGAAACTACCAAACAACATTGATTGAGCATGAGATTTTAAAATGAGTCTACTTTACCAAGCATATTCTAAAAGCATGATTTACTTTGAAAACTTGCATATCCCGAGTTGAGCATGATTTTATGAGTTGAGATAAGTGAATCTAGCTTTACTCTTCTTGAGCTATTTTACATACTAGTATATTGCATAAACTAATCTCCATTTAGGCCTGCATCATTTTATGATATAGATATAGGTGATAGAGGACTTCAGCCCGCGCAGTATTGAGGTCCGGATGAGTACACTTCCCGAGTTTGGTGAGCCCTCCTTGTATTTCAATGGAGCCCTTTTATTTTTCTTGTTGATCCAATATCTTTATTTCCTTTGATGTGAGGTGTCCATGGCCTGTCATGGAACCATTCTAGATTGTTGAGTAAAGGCTTCATAGACAATCGAGTAAAGGGTTTTGAGGAGTCCTATGCATCTAAACTATTTTTATTGAAACTATGATACAATGGAGCTATGCATGTTATTTTCTTTCTTGCATATGATGACTTTATATTGAAATTATTCTTTTGCTATCGAGTTGACATGATAATGAGGCCAAGTAGTTCTTTCGGGGAGTAGCAATAGTCTCTGAGTGTCGGCCAAGCCAAGAATACCCTCCCGGGGTGTGCCACCTAATTCCCCCTACTCTGAATTTGACTAAGTGAAATATCCTAGAGTCTACGTGATGATTGAATTGATTTGCATAATTGCTTGATTATTGATTGCATGAGAAAGTTCTAAGTTGGTTGATTTTTAGAGTCCATCGTAGGATTCATGCCTTGACTATGTCCCTAGATTTCTCTTCATTCGATGATGAATGATCTCAAGGGGGAGATAATGTAACACCTCCCTAATTCTTTTCACCTAGTCTGGGTAGACGCACAGAGAAAACTGAGAAATAAGTAAGAAAAATCACTAGGAGAAATACCACGAAGGCCATCTACGGCCCATGGAAGAGGCTTCATAAATTCCCAGGTGACTTGATGAAATTTTCTAAGTCTGAGGCCCATATATAAGACAAAAAATGACTCGTATATTAATCTACGGCCCATAGATTAGGTTTCATGAGTTGGTGATCAAAAAATCAACTTTTCAGTATATTGAGTTATGAGTTATCAGACAACCCATAGACTACTGTCCATAGAAATGGTTTCTTGGATCCCATGCCAAATTCCAGTAACTCAAACTTTTGATCACCTTACCTACAAGAGGTCATTTATGTCCCATAAAAAGATCCAAGGCCCGTATATGTGGTCTTGTAGATCCTGTTGGCAACTTTTAAAAAGGGTATTTTTGTCTTTTTATTAACTTTTAATCCAATCCTTAGACATTTTGGACTTCATTAAAGTATTAAAACAAAACCTTAAGTGTATTTTCACCTTTCATTCATGCTTAGGAATTCTTAAGAGACCAGAAGAGGGAAACAAATGAGGATATCAAGTTCAAAGGCGGGGATTGAGTGAAGTTTGATTTCTTTTTGTATTTCTAGGTATGTAAGACTTATTAAAGTGTTGAACTATGTTCATTCATATGCCCTTTTCTCTCCTTGAGTCGAAATTGAGAAATAGAACTAAGTCTTGAAAATTCTATAACTTAGATACTGGATTTTCCACAATTACCTTGACTTCTCATGATTATGATCTGAATAATTGATGCATTCTACCGCTGTTGACATGAGATTGAAATATAACTTTATGCATTGACATCATGAACTCCAAATTGCATGATTTATGAAATCCTGTGCATAGTCTGAGTTTAGCTTTGAGTCTGATTATCTAAGTTGAGGTTTGAGTTTGATTATTTGAATTGAATAAAATGAGAATAATTGAGAATGTGGAGCATATATGATTATAATAGCATGTCCATTGACACATTTTGCTTGCGTTCCATGACAAGTCTAAGTGAGTGAGTCCAAATGACTATTTGAGTTTGGTTGAATTCCTCGATTGACTGAGTTGATGAGAAACTGGATGAGCTGAGTTGAAATAACCCAATGAGGTTAAACCTTAAGTTGATTGATATTAGTATTGTTGAGATTTGAGTTGATTGATGAGTTGAGTATTTTTTAGTCTTGGGAGGAGTAATGAACACCGAGCTGGGAGTTAGTAAACAACTATTCTAACACACAAATGACAATGCTAGTATAGGATAGTCATGCAACACGTTCTGGCGACTCTTGTCCCAAAAGATGGACATTTATTATGAATAATGAGAGAGTTGATCGTCCTTTACCATGGCAAATTTAGGATAGGCATGACAACAACATCGCCCTTGTTATGTATCACCAAACTAAAGGTGGTGGTATTGGATGTCAGTTAAGAGAAACTGCTAAGAAAACACTGATAGAGCATAATATTTCTAAACCGAGTTTATTACTACTGAGCCTATTTTAAAAGCATGATTTATTTTAAACTTGCATGTCTGTTGAATTGAGATTTACTTTCTAGAGTCATTTTACATACTAATATATTCTATGTACTGACGTCCATTTAGACTTGCATCATTTCATGATGCAGATATAAGTGATAGAGCAACTCAAGCCATGCATCGTTGTGGTCCAATTTAGTGCATTTCAAGAGTTAGTGATCCCTCCCTACTTTCTAGAGGAGCCTTTTATTTTGTTATTTCAATTGACTATTTTATTCTTTTGATTGGGGTACCTATGACCTATCATGGTACCGTCTAGATTATTGAGTAGAGGTTTCATAGACATTGAGTAAAGAATTTGTAGAGTATTATTTTATTTTCCATACTTATTCATTGGAAACTATGTTTTAGTAGAGCTATATCTATTCATATGATGTCTTATTTTATTTGAGTTTTCTTTCACTATTGAATCGATGTGATGGTGAGGCCAGATTGTTCTCTTAGGGAATCAGTAATGATTCTTCAAGTGCTGTCTATGCCAAGGGTATCCTCCCCGGGCATGACAGAGCAACACCATTGTTCAACATTTGTTGACCTTTTTACTCCTTTGCTGTAGTGCCCACCAACTAGTGCAGTTATTGCAGCTTCATAGTACCACACCATCGACTCATCTTGTATAGTGACTATTTTAAGGCTCAGATCATGCCATTTGGTTCCTTTACAAATTAGTTTGTAAAATTATTAAAACTTTAAACTTTAATAGTACAACATTTTCTCCTTTTTGAAGATGACAAACTATTCCTCCTATTTTTTGTATCTCCTACTTGCAACATTCCCTATATCACCGCACTTCCCATTATCATAAGAACCATATTCTTTATTAGAATAGGCTTGCTTGTTATCAATACAACATCCCCTTTTTGATATCATAAAAAACCAATAACAGTAAACCAAGTGAGATAACATGCAATACGAATAAATTCATGCCCCCAAGGCAACACTAAAACGAATAAAAAGGCAAAAAGAAGAAGACGACAAGCATAGTAATACAAAACAAGTGCATTGATTATTCAAAAAAGGTTTTACATCACAAACACTACATAAAAAATGCACTAGAGGATCGTAACTATCCTACTAGGTACTACAAATGATAGAAAGGAAGTAGGCAAGAGGAGAAGGATAGGGATATACGAGAGCTTTGGGGGGGGGGGCTGAATGGTTAGGTAATGAAGGACCAACATCATGCATTCATTTTTAGAAGCATGAGCGTTTAGTAGTTGCTTGGTTAGGTCCTTTACTCTATCAAAAGGCTCTTGTTCTTAGTAGATAAGGCACCAATTTGTTCTTTCAACATAACATTTTCCTTCAGAAGAGTTTCCTCACTACCTAGTCCTAAATCATGCCCTTCTATCATGTATCTTTTAATCTAGGAATTTCAGCATTGCGTCCTGCCATTGAAATAGTCATACCCTCAAGGTCTGCTTTGAATCTCTCCCGTTGATCCAAAAGATCTACACCTAGGATCCAACCTTGTTGCTAGTTCTTTTTTTAATACATTACACTCAACGAGAGTATTTAAAGAGAAGACTTGTTCTATTGTTCCTCCTATTCCTTTTTGGCAAACTTTATCTTAAAGTGGGAAAAGACACATTTTAGAAGATAGACATATTCTAGTATATGAAATCCATCTTAACTGTCATGATTTTGTAGTTATCTTATGATCCTCAGAATTGGTTACATCAAGTTTGATAAGGAATTCTATCTAGTGTAGGTTATTTGCTAAGGACACATTATGTTTTTCAAATTGGGGTAGCAGAATCTTATTCAGAAAATTAAACATCAACTGAAAATATCCCTTTAAGAATCTTTTTCTCAACTCTATCATAGTTTAGACCAAACATTTCCCTATTTCCTCAATAAAACAAGACGATAGTGAGGATGTAAGGTCCTATAAGTCATAAGTTGGAAACCTACGGACTAAAAGCAAAAATCTATGGAAAATAGGGACAGATCTCCACTAAGGGATCCACCATGAGTTGTTGTGTGTACTACTACTGGCTATGGTAGGGCCTCATGGTGAGCCTTCACTACGGCTCCCTTCACGCGGCATGGTGCACTTCATAGGCCATGGAGGGCCTCGTAAAGGGGAGGCTACCTAGGACTAACTCATTCCTTACCCACCACGACCTCCATCATGGGTTGTGGCCCAAAACTAGCCATGGTAGGTTCCATCTATGGGTTTGCCAAGGTGAATTTGTGAAATTTTAATAAGGGGTTTTTAGATCATTTACTGTGTAAAGTTCACTGTATTTGGACGTTTTTAGGCCTAAATGCGAGCCAATTAACTACCCTAACCCCTCTAAAGTCATTCATTCTAACTCAATTCCTAAATTAAAAATTATCTCTCTAAAAACACTTTCAAGATTCCCCTCTTCTCCAAGTTAGATCTCCATTAAAGATTCAAGAAATTTCTTCAAGTTTCAAGATCAATTCCTACCAAATTTTATTGGTTCTTCATCAAGGTATGTGAGTCTTCATCCATGAGTACCTTTCACCCATGGAGCCCAACTACTTCCTTCTTTTTCATCAATTTTCAAATATGTATTTCATTATTTTATTTCAATTATGTAAGATATGATATGAACTATGATTACCTACTCTATTATGCTTGGAATTGTTGTAAATTGCATGAATTATATGAATTTCAAGTAATACCTTATATTTTCTACTTAGGGCTTATGATATTATATAGATTCATTTGATTATGATTAAGTAGATTTCAAATTGATAGGATTATGCATGAATTTCATTCAATTACATAACATTAGACTTAATTAAGTATGAACCCATGTTTGCCCTATTTTCTATATCAAGTTATGAATTATGAATACAATTTCTAGTACTCAAGTAAGTCATGATTATAATGGGTGACCTAGGGTCTAAATGGTGACTTAGGATCCCAATATACTCAAAAGAGTGACCTTGGTCCAATATGATGACTTAGGATCCCACTTGAGGTATGAAAGGTGATGATGAAAGGTCTACGTCACATTGTTGAATTTCATAAAAATGAGTCATTCTTTATAAATTGGATTGGTTTACTTGCATACCATTACTGATTTATAAGTTACGAAACTATGATCATGATAAGTTATAATCTAGATTTATAGTAATTATGAATTATGTTTATATTATATATTCTGTGAGATGTGAGCACTGAATGAAGGTGAGGGCTAGTCCTACGAGGTCCATATATAAAGTTTCTAGTCTCATAACTACGTGTCATTGTAGGATTTATGTTTCCAATATGGGTTTTGCTAGTGAATCCATATAGTTTATGTCACTCGCTTAGCAGGGTAGAGTCTTACTTTTTCAATTAGACTCCCTTTTCTTCAACGTATGGGTAGACATTGAATTTCATGTTATAACTCATATAGGCTTATTTTCGGTTATGACTATATCCATCACATATATGCTCTTATCATTCTATACTTTATCGTACTAAAAGCTTACTAGTGCACTGACCATCTATTATTTACTTATGTTTTTACCTACTTTTCATGACATGTTCTTTTACCTGGTCATTGCACTATATAATCTATCATTGCATTCCATGCCTACATACTTATATATCCAAACATACTAACATATACTTCTTTTCCTACATTATATCACAATATACGAATTGACGGCCATCCACCTCATCTTCATGGCTAAATCTTTGAGTTTCATTTGAAGACTTTGGTGAGTCCTCATGCTTCAAGGACAAGCCTTCTACCCTCTATCTTTACTTTCTTATCATTTTGAGAATATTCTTGTTATACTTTTGTTGAGGGTGAGTTGGGACGTATTTTAGCCCACGCCTAAAGGCTAGTGGAGGTATGTTTGGACAAAGGTTATGACGTAATCCCATTTAATCGGGAAGTCTTCTAGTACTTTTATCCTAGACTTTACTCTTAACACTTGTTTCTACTTATATTGTCTATTGCTGATGCTTTATTTACCTTATGTATGTTTACGATATACTGAGAGGTTTGATTGGGATTCCTTCAGAATTTCTAATCTCCAAGTCACACCTAGCGCCTAGCTCAGGTTGTAAAAGAGTACTTCGTAATTGTAGTAATACCTTCCCTAGGCACCCATAAAATATTTCCTAATGTTCCTCCTCCAGATGAATTTTCACTTCCTGAACTTTTGCGTTGAGACTTTTGTTTTCTGAAAATTCTATATTACAATAAGACTCTCTCACTTCCCTCTCAAATAGTGTGGGGATTGGACATTTAAAGAGATGAAGCTAGTCCTGAAGTACTACATCTACTAGGTCCCTCATTCCTGGTTTTTAGAACTCTTTGTGTCTTCTGCAAGCTATCCTTCTCTTCTCTGCTTAATACTTCTTCAAACTTCCTTTTCTTTATGGTTGAACCAAGTCTCTCAATAGTTTTTGGACTTGTTCCATCAAATTTCCCTCACTGTCATTTGCTATAGGTAGCCTTCTCTTTTGTCCTTCCCTAGGGTTAACAAATTTTGGCTTTCTTATTTTTGTAGTGCCTGCATATTTTCTTGGTTTAGCTAGATCAATGACTACATCATTCAATTCGGTCTAACTATAATCTTTATTGACAATTACTTTATTTATTTTCTCCCAAGGAAATCCTCCTTTTCAACCATAATGTTGGTTGCATTTTCCTTTTTCGATTTGTCTCAATTTTTTTGCTCAAAGGGCATCTCCCATGAACTTTTTGTCAGCCCTATAGGTAGCGTAGGTTTACAGTACCTTTGGAGAGATTTAACAATATCCTTTCTCTTGTATTTATGCACATAGAGGCTTTCATTATCATTCCCCTTCTCATTTTCTCAAAAAACTAGTAAAAGTCCTCTATGTATTTCCATCCTATACAACCAGTCCAAAATAGTATCATATTAGTAGTACAGAAAATCATTTCATCCCTCTCACTCTTTGTCCATGATGGTAAATCAATACATAACAGGGATTGTACCACAAAAATGCTATACATGAAATACCAATGCAATGCATGTCACCCTAGCATCCAAACAAGTCACACAAGATTCAAGAAATAAAATCTATACCATTATAGAGGTAAAGGCTGACCACACTAACCTGGGGCCCATTTGCTCTAACAACAAGGCCTCGGCCCAACCACCAATAACAACCCAAGTATATATAGGTAAAGAGAGCTATTCCATAGAAACACCATAGAACACAACTCAGGATACAACTAGGGCATTCCAAGAGACCTAACACTATGCCAAGAGGTGGACACTTCCCTAAAAATCAACGCCAAAACTAGGTCCACCACTTAGCTAGCTAAACTAGTCCATAGCCATAATAAGCCTCTCGAACTCAGAAATTATACTAGAATACACCAATCCACAGCAAACCTCATCCTAATCCATGATTTCTATCTTGGAACAAAGCACTGAAAACTATAGCCACTACTAGAGTCTCAAAACCACATATGAAGGTGTAATCTTATTCTAAGTCCAGCCACACTCTCCCCAAAAAGATAATATAAGCTATTTACAAAATAACACAATTACCACCCAAAATAAAAGTCTAAAATGAAACCTTGCTAGCCTAAGGCTTAACTAATTTAAGGTCAACTATATGATCTCTACACAAGACTAAACATCCCATATTGATGCCTAACACATCTACCAGCTCTAACTAAAGTCCCCTAAAGCATATCCTAAACTAAGGCTCGACGAACGGTCACGAAAGTGAGAAAGAAGAGAACAAGGAAAGATACAAGGAAATGATGATCCAAATCATCATGAAATACATACTAAAGATTATCGGAACAAGCTTAGTTATGAAACCGCTGCCTACTTCGAAGCCAACACGCGCATTCCAAATCTACTCCATGGTAGCTATCCACATAGGAATTACCTCCAATCGCCGCCACACTATAAAATTGTTGATCTACATGATGAAATGAACATTTCATATCAAGAATGAAATTTTTGGAGTCGGGCTCAAAATTGGGTCAAAAATGGAATTTTGGGCCCTGCAATGAGAATTTCAAAATCAACTCCATAAAAAGTTTAAAAACATAATCGGGGATCTATACCTCAAAATGGGGCATCATTCGAAGATTCAAGCAAAGGAATTAGAATCAAATGATATTTTCATAATAACATGAATTTTCAAGAATATGGGCAACAACTTTAATAACAAAATTACTTCTAATGAAGCTTCAAATGCAGTTTTTGATTACACCATGATGGACCTTGTGAAAATCCCCACAATTTGGACCTATGAATCACTGAAAACAAACTTCAAATGCTCAAGTTATCATCTCCCAAAGTAGATCCAGTTTGAAAATTCTTAAATCAACAACTAAATTCAAAATTTTGCCTTAAATGAAGACTCCAATTCAAACTTCGAGATCACCTAAGCATTTCTCATGAGATTCATACAAGTTAGACTCTTGAATCACTGCAAACATGTACAAAAATGACCAAAATATCAATTTCAAAAATTTCCATAAAAACCAATTCAAAAATCACAAAATTAGCAACAAAAATCATATTTTCACCTGAAACAAAGCTTCAAACTCAGATTCTGAGCTCACCAATGGATTCCTCGCAATGTTTTCTTCAAGTAAGAGCTTTGAATCATCTAATTTAGACTTAAAATGATCAAAATATCGCTTCTTAGAAGCTCTTCCAAGGCTGGTCACGAATGAGGCTTGAAATATATAAAGGCCCCTCAAGCATCGCTATAGTAAGCATAGGATCGCTAAAGCGGCACACACTCTAAGCGTGGACCTCATAATAACTAATGGTCAATATAACAAGCTTACAATAGCAAACACAGGGGTTACTATAATGACACCTCCCTCAACGATGGATATTGCTGTAGCGACACCCTATAGAAAGCCTAGGGCCACAAAAACAATGGCATCAGACATAGCTCACTACTGATTTTCACCAATCATGAATTTTCTATCAAGGTACTCAAAATTTATTCGAGATACTATGAATACAAATGAATTATAGTACCCTACCAAATTTGATATGCCGAACTCAATTGTACAGTTAAAATCTCCATGCGAGGTCATTATAACTGAATGTGGATCCCACTCCCAAGATAATTTTTAATCAAATTTCATGAGGGGATCAAAATGAGTTCAGAAGCCTTAGGTGTGATGTGCTGACTGTGTGATTCTAGATCACCCAAGACAATTTAGAAAGGTCATTCTAGATCAAACTTAACATTCTAGAGCTGACTGTGTGATGTGCTGTCAAAATACAATACTTTTGATGCTTAAAACTTAGGATTTTGTGTATTCTCAATGTGATATTTGTTGGGTTTATATTTTTTTTTGTGGTTTGATTTGTAGGATTATAGATTGACTATGATTTGGGGCAAATTCCAGAAGTTGCTGGTTTTGAATGATTTACAAGACCCTCTATGGATCATAGAGCATGCTACGAGTTGTAAAAGAGGTCTCGTGACAAATTCCTATGAGGGGTGATTTCTGAATATCAACTTAATGAGACATATGGTTCCTATAGATAGGTTTCGTGAAGATTTCTAGTGAAGTACAATTTGATGAATTTGAAGTCTATGAACTCATAGTACGAGTTGTAAGTTTGTTTACAAGTCATAAAGTGGTGTCATAGAAGAGAAGTCCAAAATTTAAGGAGCTAATTATGAGACCCCGACTATGAGCCTTAAATCACACTATAAGTGGTAGAGAGCTTTCATGGAGTTTGCCAACTAATTTTTCTAATTTATTTAGGACATCATTATTCAAAGTTTTTAGGGTTTGTACTTGGAGAACTTAATACTTGGGAGAGAAGATTGTGAGAAAACACTTGTGGGTAAATTTGATCTTCAATCTTGTGATTCTCATCAATCTTGGATTTGATTGATTTCAATACAAATGTGTAAGTGTTAATTATATTTTCTCAATGCATATTTTCTTCATGTACACATAGCATGAGTACCTAAACCACATAGGGTTGTGGGAAACATGAAGAACTATTACAATTCTTAAATTTGGTATATGCATGTATTAATCTATTCTCTTCATTTGACATATTTTCTAGTGGTGGCCAACATAAGAACTCATGTTGTTTTACTGACTGGACCAAGGATGTAATGAATAGGAAAAGAAATTGGTTAACAAGATTTGATTCATGTGTTCTCATCTAATCAATAGAACTGGGCCAAGGGGAGGTTGTACTGGACTTACTATAAATAATGGTTAGTAATGCACACAATGGAGATGGACTAAGTCATATAGTGAAATTCACCTCTCACATTTGACCAAAGGGCTTGGTGAACTTAATTACCATCCTTCATGCTATACATTAGGCAAGAATTGGGTTATCCGGTGATACTATGTTGGGGAATCATGGGGAACACAATACCCTAGTTGCTCTCTATTATTGATTGTCTTTTGTGATAGTTAATTTAGTGTATTTTCTTGTTGATTAATAAACCCCTCCCCCTTTAGGGAATTGAGTTGGTTAACTACTTGGATTGCTTATTGGTGAATTTGTCTTGAATCTATGTATTCCCTGTTGGTTTAACCCTAACCTTGGTTAGGTTTTATATCTAAACAATGACCACTTTATCCTCTAAAAAGAGGTGTAACTTGGGGGACATCAAGATTTTGGTGCCGTTTCCAGGGAATACGACTAGACTTAGTTAGATCAATTAAGTATTTCAAGTGTTAATCCTTAGCTCCCTTTATTTTACTTTTTTTTTTGTTTTTGTTTCAAGGCAATCTCTTAACTCCACTTGATCCATAGATCCACTGAACTATAAGAAGAATGGCCCAAGAAAATGCTAACAAGGCAGCCAATGCAGCCTTGAACCGATATAATAATGATAATGATAGGAATGAGAACCAACTCCTTTGGAGGACATTCCACAGCCGTGGGAGTTCAACGCCAATCTTACTAGTGGAATCAGTACATGTTGAACCCCATGGCTATGTATATCATAGGAGTTATTGTGTTTCCACCACTACCGCCAGACACAAAGTTCATAGTCTATAATGGGTTACTTCAAATGCTGCAGAACCATGGGCTATTTGTGGACTTACCATCAGAGGATCGACATAGCCATTTTCACAATGTGGCATTTGTCTGTAAGAGTGTAAGAGTTTAATAGGGACACATAATCTGTCTATGGATGTTGTGGGTCTTTGTGTCTTGTCATTTTCACTCATAGGCAATGCTGCATTATGGCTATCTAAGCTCCTACATAGTTTAATCGCTAGCTGGGTAGATTTGTACAAGGCTTTTTTGGTACTTCCCTAGATCAAAGAAGATCAAGTTGAAGGACTAGATCAACAACTTTGAGCAACTTCCTGGTGATTCTATAAGCACTACTTGGGAGCAATTTACTAAATATCTAAGGAGTATCCCTAATCACAAGATATTTGATAGTACCTTGGTGGAGATTTTCTACCATGCCCTTGATGAGAACAGTCAGGCTTATGCTGACACTGTCATTGGGGGCATGTTTTTAGATCAACCATTCGCAAGGATTGCTAAGCATATGGAGCAAGTGGTCAAGATGAATCGTGCAGGAGGACAGTAGGATAGAGCTTCTACGAAGAGTTCATGTGCTATCAGTGTGGGTTCAGAGCAAGCCAATATTAATGAAGAAATTATGCGGCGGCCTACTCAGCTTTCCACAAACATGGATATGGTGATCAAGCAGAACCAAGAGAGAGTGAACACAGTGGTTCACCAACCTTCATGTGAATCCATGCATGAGGATCCATACTATGAGAAGGATGCATGTTTTGAAATGATCAAATAGGGGGTTTTTTGACCAATGCCCAAGATTCCAATTAGGACTATTGGCGCTGAGCTCAAGGAAACGAAGGTTGGAACTATGGTAGAGATGGAGCTTTCGGAGATTATCGCGGTGGTTATTATGATAGGAACAAGGGTCTAGATATAGATTAGGGTCGCAAAGAAGGCTCAGAAATGGTCCTTATGTGCCACCACACAACCAGGACGTAGGTGTAGGAAATTCCAGAATGGAGGCGATGTTTGACTGCATGTTAAAGAAGGCTGAGACATAGGAAGAGACTCTAAGGGGCATGAAATCATATTTCAAGCATAAATCTAAATTAGAGTCCTATTTTGTGTCTATTAAACAGTTTGAACAACAATTTGGTCAGGTGTCAACTTAGTTGAATCAGCATTAGAATGATACATTGCTTAGCAACATAGTGCAAAATCCTAAGAATGAAGGGTAGTGTATGGTGGTTACTACTAGGGGTGGCAAGAGCACTATTGATCCTTCTATGTTGTTTGATGTGGAAGATGTGTGTGAGAAGATGGATGCAACAAAGGATGCGGATGAAGGAGATGATCATGGCAAGGATGGGGTGAGTGGAGAGGTTGAAGCGACACAGAAATTTAAGCCCATCTCAAGGCCTCTTCCTCCTCCTTTCCATCAAAGAATCAAAAAGAGGGAGGAGGAAGGCAAGTTCAAGCACTTTCTCCATGCTTAAGCAATTATCCATCAATATCCCTCTCATTGAGGCTTTGGAGAAACTTCTAGGCTATGCCAAGCATATTAAGGACTTGGTCACCAAAAAGCGTACAGAGAGTGAAGAGCTTTCTCAAGAGCTTCACCATTACAGTGTTATCACTCTAAAGCCCTTAGCTCAGAAGCGTGAAGATCCAGGTGCTGTCACCATACCTTACAACATAAGTGATATGGAGTTCGCAAGGGCACTATGTGGCTTAGGTGCCAGTATCAATCTTATGCCCCTTGCAATCTACAAAAAGCTTAGATTGGGAGCCCTTACTCCTACTAGCATGTGGTTATTAATGGTCGATCAAATGGTGAAGAAGCCTGCAAGGATACTTTAAGATGTGTTTGTTAAAGTGGAAAAATCATATTCCTTGTAGACTTAGTGATTCTAGATTGTGAAGGCAATATACTTGGAGGGCGTGCAGCCAAAAGAGTGGGTCAAGCTGACCCATTCGATATATGAGGAGCCCAGACAGACTTAGCTGTGTCCCCAATCTCTAGGACAGGATGAAACGATATGAGCTTCAGGGGCTAATAGACTCACTTGGACGATACTTCTCGATTATAGTGAGGGAGTTCTACACATCCTATGCAACCACTATCTAGAATTTTCTTCCTAAGGGGAAGAAACCTCTCACTCAACCTAGGCTGATAGAGACACGAGTGAGGGGCAGGCGGGTAGACATATCAGAGGAGACTATGCATCGCATGTTATTTGGTCCCAAGTATCATGCCCCTAGATCTATCATAGAGTTTATTATCGGGTGGGGTAGACTCTGAATGCACTTATTATGAGGGATCATAAGCAGAGAGCCATATTATTGAGATACGGAGCAGGGCTCAGAACCTGCTTGTGTTACTAGTCATATGGAGCCTATCGTCAATGCTTTGCTCAGCTTCCCCACCAAATTCTGGTGGGCTATTGTTAGATCACATATCTAGCCAACACTTACAGACAATACTCTAACGCTGGTGCATGCAAGTTTGGTTGCCAGCATTCTATTTGGCTATGATATTGATTGGGCCCACCTCATCATAGAACAGATACATGAGGTTGCATTGAAGAGGGCCACCTCCATCCCATTTCCGAGTTTGATCTACATGCTCTGTTTAAAGTCTAAGTTGGAGATTTTACACCAGTTGGACTAGTTCGTTGAGGCCTAGCACACTATGAGCCAAACCTGATCAAGGATGATAAGAATTCGGTGACACTTTGAAAAGCACAACCCCCACCTATGCCAGAGTTGTTTACCCTACTGCTACCACTTGAGGGTTCTGAGTTTGACACCACCACTACTGCTACTACCACTGAGGAGAGGCCCCCACAACACAGTGCAAATAAGGAGAGGGGGCCCACTATTCCTACTACTGCACTGAGACCACAACTTTACAGACCCCTATAACGTTCATGGTCTATGTGTTCGCCACTTCTATCCCGGACATGGTGTAGCGGTTATCACATGCTAAGGCCCAGTTGACTCAGCTTATTCTGTACATCAGGTCGTACATTAGTCAGGCTATCATAGACTCAGAGGGATGGAGTTAGGTATTCACTATTTCTACTATCCAAGATCATATTTCTGCAGTGGATGCCTACATCGACGCCTTCGAGGAGAGGGTTCAGAATTGGCTGAGGCCTGGCCTTCTGATTTATCAGCCCTGTAGTCGAAGATCCAACAACTCTGAGATAATATAGAAGCAGCACTTGTGACACCAGTCACACTACCAGAGGCGATATCTTCGATGCCGGTGCTTGACTTATTTTGTTCCGATGAGCTTATCCATTCTTTCCTCAGGAAGAGACCTTGCACAGATGAGGATCCAGACGACAGACATGTACGTATGAGAAGGTCAGAGCAGAAGGATCTCGAGCATGCCTTGAGAGAGTAGTGGCATGATGAGGAGATCAAATGAGCTTGAGAGGAGGAGCAGGTGAGAGGTATTGGTGAAACTACTCCAAAATGTGCCTGAAAATGTGCCTTGGAAGTGCCCAAAATTGTAACTTCCATATATCTCAAAATCCACGCGTGATATCAAAAATCCAACTTCATATTCTTGTTCAGGGGGTCAAATTGAGAGGGAAACGGGTCTAACCCGTTTGTAAGCAAACGAATCACAATTTTATTTTCCCAAAAATCTAATTCCAGTGAGGTTTTCGTGCCCCTGGCGTGATGCGCCAAGGGCATGCCATAATATATTTTTTTTGGGAATTTTTTCAAGTCCGGTCCAAGGCTTTTGAGTCTTGGTCTAAGTGTTTCTAAATACGAAAATACCTATACTTAGTCATATTTCACCCTCATATCATTCTAACCGTTCGCTAATACTCATTCAAACACTTACCCAAATATTTTACTTCCAAACACAAGTCTCAAAACTCATCAGGATCTCAAGGTTCTCATTTAAGCTTCAAGTCTCCATCTCCAATCTTTATCAAGCTATTCTCCAAAACTATGGTATGTGGGTTTCTTTCATGGGTTCCTTTGACCCATGATACCCAAGCTTCCTTTTACCCTAAATTGCATTATTTAAAGTTGATTTACTCATGGTCTTATGTATTATGAATTTCACTGCATATTATGTTGGGGTTTCATAAAATTGTGATTGTTTTAGCATGTCTGGAGCTATGAATCTAAGATCTATTATGGGATTTGATGAAGGGTTTTGATATATATTGCTTGAGGGTGCTACCAAGTATCTATTGATGGTTTTGGAATGAATTTCGTTGCATGATTTCACACTTGAATTGCATGGTTTTACACTAGCACTACACACCCGTCAAGTGTTTGATAAAATATCCAGTTGTGATTTCTTGAGGATGAAGGTCCAATGCATGTCATATGAGATGAATGATGTTATAATGATGAAAGGAATATATGTAGATGATGATGATGAAAGGGATGTATGTATAGAATGATGAAAGGAATATATATATATAAGATATTATGTCTATAGTGTTGGGGAGGGCCAAGCCTCACATAGGGGGTTGTAGGCCTACGTAACCTTGTTGAGAGGATTGTGCTTCGATTGCCTCGCTTAGGAGGTGGCAGGCCCATGTAACCTTGATAGGGTGTTTGTAACTTGATAACCTTGTTAGGCGATTTGTACTCTATCAACCTTGTTGGGGAGTTTGTATCTCATCAACCTCATAAAGGAATTTGTACCTTATGCGCCTTTCCAAGGGGGTGGTAGGCCTTGGATTGCACTAATAATGGTCACTCCTTACACTCATATTATGTTCTCTATAAGAATGATTTTACTACAAGTATCATTCATGCATGCCATATTGCTATATGATTATTCATTGCCTATGATATATATTTTGATTGTGGTACTTATCACTTGTTGCATTGCATTCTACATACTTAGTACACTCAAACACACTAATGCATACTCTATGCCTACATATTGTCACCATGTAGGAATCAGAGCCCCGCTTGAGCATCTACATCCACGTGACTAGTACAATTTCACTCAAGTTTGTTGGTGAGTCCTCCATTCTGGGGACATTGCTTATAATCTCTCATTATGTTCTAAAACTACCTTTTCTTTTATGTAAATGTTGACTATTAGGGTGATCCCAGTTTCTTGTCTTGGCGCCTGCTCTTATCTAAGTATTAAAGGTGTTATAGGACATGTTATATGTAATGTTATAATCTTAACTCTCTATGGACTCTTGTCGTTATAACATGAATGATGTCCCTTATCCTTGATTATCCTTGTTTCTACTCTTATGTTGCTATTTTATTGCTTTCGCAACTAAAGATGTGTAAGGATATACTAAGAGGCTTGCTTGGGGTCCCTTCAGGTTCCCTCTGCACCGTGTCACATCTATGCCTTAGGCTTGGGTCATGATAAACTTGGTATCAGAGAACTCGATTGTTAGTTCCTCGGAGTCCAACACACCACGTCGATTAAAGTCTTGTTCATGGTTATGTTGTGCACCACAACTATGAGCTAGAGGATATGAGGCGTTTAGGAAATGTATTCCTTCTTCTTACTCTATGCCATGCTATAGAAGTTGAGGTAAGGTTTACCCCCTAATGATTGTCCATTGCTATGCTAGATCATGCCTAACATGGGAGGGGGAAGAGCCCGCACGCCCAAGGGGCAACCGGCTAATGGAGAGTTTCAGGATGCTCTCACTTTGCTTGCTGAAGTTGTGGCTAACCTCATGCTCCTACACTGGCATCTTGGGTGAGAGACTTCATGAGGATGAATCCCCCAGAATTCTATGGGTCTAAGGTAGATGAGGTATCTCGGGAGTTCATTGATGAGGTCTACAAGATTTTTGCTATAATTGGTGCGTGATCGAAAGAAAAGACAGAGTTGGCAGTCTACCAACTAAAAGGGGTGGCACAAATATGGTGTAATCAATGGAAGGAAGATAAGGGAGTCCACTATGTGGTGCTTTAGGAGGAGTTCAAGGTGGATTTTCTTAATCGACTCTTCCCTCTTGAACTTAGGGAAGCTGGGTTGGTGGAATTTATGAACTTGAAACAAGGATCTATGTGTGTGAAGGAGTATGCCCTCAAGTTCAACCAACTCTTAAAGTATGCTCCATAGTTGGTTGTCGACTTAAGGTCTAGGATGAACAAGATTGTGATAGGTGTATCCGACTTGGTAAGTGAGGAATGCCAGTCTGCTATGTTTGATTAGTGACATGGACTTGTCCAGTTTAATGACCTATGTTGAATAAATAGAGGAGGAGAAGTTGAGGAAGAGGAGGGGTCATGAGTCCAAGAGGGCCCGTTTGATGGTAAGTCCCAAAAGGGTGGTCGGTTCCATCCAGGCGAAGGGTCTTCTCATGCATCTAATAAGAGGGTTACAAATGATTTCCCAAGGGACCATGGTGTTTGGGGTGTGGTTCCTAATAGTGGGTGTCCAAAATGTTGTAGGGGTCATATGGCCCATGCTTGAGGGATAGTAATGCTTGCTATAGCTGTGGGGAAGTAGGGCATAAGGTGATGGATTGCCCTCGAAATTGTAACAAGGTTAAGGAGATTTGTCCACAAGGTGCTAATGTGGTTCCTTTGGGGAGAGGTGGACAACAAGATGGTGCTCTAAGGTATAATCCGTTTATGCTTTGCATGGGAGGCAAGGGGTTGATGAGGTACCCGATGCCATCACCGGTATGTTGAAAATCTTTGATTTTGATGTGTATGCATTGATTGATCCAGGTGCCACTCTTTCTTTTGGGGTTTGTTTCCAAAAATTTCTATGCTGACCCCGAGTTGTTGTGTGAGTCATATGAGGTATCTACTCCTATTGGTGCATCTATTGTTACTAGGAAGGTCTATAGAAAGTATCCCATTTACATCTTGCATAAAACAATGCCTTGTGATGTTGTTGTGTTTGATATGGTTGATTTGGATGTCATTCTTGGGATGGATTGGTTGCATGCATACTATGCCTCTATTGATTGTAGAACATGTAGGGTCAAGTTTCAATCTCCAAATGAACCCATCCTTGAGTGGGAGTGTCATGATTTTATGGTTAAGGGTAGGTTCATCTCTTGCATTAAAGCCCGTAAGTTGATCTCTAAAGGGTGTCTCTATCAACTTGTGAGGGTTAGGGATGCGGTGTCCAAGGTCCTTCCCATAGAGTCAATTCCTGTAGTAAGTGAGTTCCTTGATATCTTTCCAAATGACTTTCCCAGTGTTCCTCCCGAAAGGGAAATAGATTTTAGTATAGATCTCCTTCCCAATACTCAACCCATCTCTATTCCCCCTTACTATATGGCCCCGGTGGAGTTAAAGGAGTTGAAGGAACAATTGAGGGACTTGTCGAAAAAGGATTTATTAGGCCTAGCCAATCACATGAGGGTGTACCGGTGTTGTTTGTGTAAAAGGATGGGTCCCGTAGAATGTGTATTGACTACTGGTAACTCAATAGGGTCACCATCAAGAATAGGTATCCTCTTCCAATAATTGATGATTTGTTTGATCAATTGCAAGGGTCTAGCTATTTCTCTATGATTGATCTTCAGTTCGGGTATCACTAGTGAAGGTAAGGGGTGTGATATTCCCAAGATGGCCTTCCCGACTAGGTATGAGCATTATGAGTTTGTTGTGATGTCTTTTGGGTTGACCAATGCACTGGCCATCTTCATGGATCTTATGAATAGGCTCTTCACACCCTACCTTGATTCGTTTGTTGTGGTCTTCATTGATGTTATATTGATTTATTCTCATGGTGAGGAGGAGCATAGGGCTCATTTGAGGGTTGTGTTGCAAAGATTGAGGGAATAGAAGTTATACACTAAGTATGGGAAGTGTGAGTTTTGGTTGAAGGAGGTTGCCTTCCTAGGACATATGGTATCGAGGGATGGTATTAAGGTGGATCCCAAGAACACTGATGTGATTGAAAATTGGCCTAGACCATTTACCCCGCCAGATATTAGGAGCTTCTTGGACTTAGCAGGTTAATATCGGAGGTTTGTGAATGGGGTCTCCTCTATTGCTTCTCCCATGACTAAATTGACTCAAAAAGGCTAAGTTTGTGTAGACTGATGAGTATGAGAGGAGCTTCCGAACATTAAAAGATAATATTATGTTCCTTCCTATTTTATCTCTAAAGAAGAGCTAGAAGGATTTGTTGTGTATTGTAAAGCTTCTAGAATTGGTTTGGGTTGTATTCTTTTGCAAAATGATAAGGTCATAGCCGATGCTTCTAGGCAACTCATAGTGAATGAAAAGAATTATGCTATTCATGATATTGAATTGGCCGCTGTGGTTTTTGCATTAAAGATTTGACATCATTATTTGATGGGGTGCTTGTTGATGTGTTCACTGATCATAAGAGCTTCCAATACGTCTTCACTCAAAAAGATCTCAACTTCAGACAAAGAAGGTGGCTAGAACTTCTTAAAGATTATGATATGATATGAGTGTGCATTATCATCCCGGTAAGGCTAATGTGGTGGCGGATGCTTTGAGTAGGGTGTTTATGGGTAGCCTAGCTCATGTTAGTAGTGGTGATAAAGAGGTTGCTAGAGAGGTGCATCAGTTGGCTAGATTGGGGGTTAGGTTGGAAAAGGTTGGTAATGGTGGTGGTGTTGTTATTGATAGCAAAGCAAAATCTTGATCCCTCCTTGATAGAATTGAAGGCCTTGGTGAAAGAGGGCAAGGTGGAGGTCTTATCCCAAGGGGGAGATGGTGCCATTAGGTACCAAGGTAGGTTGTTTGTGCCTTGTGTTAATGGTTTGAGGGAGAAAATCCTTGATGAGGCCCATAATTCCTTTTATTCCATCCACCCCAGTTCCACCAAAATGTAGAGAGATTTGAGGGATGTACATTGGTGGGGAGGCATGAAGAGGGACATTGCTATATTTGTTTCCGGTTGTCATAGTTGCCAACAAGTCAAGGCCGAATATCAAAGGACGGGTAGCCTAACCCAAGACTTAGAGGTTAGAGGTTAATACTTATAAGTGGTGAGAGATTAATGTGGAATTTGTAGTTGGGTTGCCCAAGATTAGGAAGGGTTTTGATTCCATTTGTGTTGTGGTTGATACGATGAAAAAATTGGCTCACTTCCTACCTGTTAAAACCACATATAGGGCTAAAGCGCATGCTAGGTTGTACATCTATGACTTGGTGAGATTGCATGGGGTTCCTTTATCCATCATATCGAATCATGGAGCTTAATTTACTTCACATTTTTTGAGGTCCTTCCAAAGGGGTATGAACTTCCACCCTCAAACGGATGGCCTAGACAAAAGGACTATCTAAACCCTTTAGGATATGCTTAGATCTTGTGTGTTGGAGCTTAAAAGTTGTTGGGATGATCATTTCCCATTAATTGAGTTTACCTACAATAATAGCTATCATTCTAGCATTTATGGATCCTTTTGAGGTTCTTTATGGTAGACATTGTAAATCACCGGTTGGGTTGTTTGTTGTTTGAGAGGTGGCTATGTTAGGCCCAAATCTTGTTATGGAGGCTCTTGAGAAAGTTAGGATGATTAGAGAAAGGTTGAAGACAGTCCAAAGTCGTCAAAAGTCCTATGCTGATATGAGAAGATAGGATCTTGATTTCAAAGTGGATGATTAGGTTAATCTGAAGGTGTCATCTATGAAGGGTGTGGTTCGCTTTGGTAAGAAGGGCATATTGAGTCCAAGATATGTAAGTCCTTATTGGGAAATGAGGATAATTGGCAAGGTAGCTTATGAGTTGGAATTGCCTAGTGAGATTGATTTGATTCATCCGGTCTTTCATGTATCTATGTTGAGGAAATGTGTGAGGGACCCTAACGCTATTGTGCCTCTTGATATTGTGGATGTTTTTCAAGACAATTTGACCTATGAAGAGGTTCTAGTTCAGGTTTTGGATAGACAAGTGAAGAGGTTAAGGAACAAGGATGAGGCTCCCGTTAAGGTCCTTTGGAGGAATCAATAAGTTGAAAGTGCTACTTGGGAGGCCGAAGTGGACATGCAAAAGCAATATCCTTATCCTATCTACTCCACTAAAGACTAAGGCATCAATCTAAGTCCCCTATGTAATTTCAAGTCTATGTTCAGCCCATGACATATGCATACATTCATGTTTAAATTAACAAGTTCATGATGATTTTACTTTCATGTTGAGATTTTTGAAATGATGTTTAAGTGTATGTTGCATCCTTATGTGGCTTGAAATTGTCATATTTATGTCTCTCATATATGTTTCTTTGACATTTGGGGATGAATGTTCCCAAGGGGGAGATATTGAAAAGACCCCAAAAAGTGCCCGAAAAAGTGCCTCGGAAGTGCTCGAAATCGTAACTTCTATATATCTCAAAATCCATTTGTGATATCAATAATTTGACTTCATATGCTTGTTCAGGGAGTCATTTAGTGGGAAATAGGTCTAACCCCGATTTTAGAGCATACAAATAGTAATTTCATTTTCCTAAAAATTGAGTTCCAAAGAGGTTTTCGTGCCCCTGGCATGACGCGCCAAGGGCAAGACACAGTATATTTTTTGGGCAGTTTTTCAAGTTCGGTCCCAGGCTCTCGAGTCTTGGGCCTAAGTATTCCCAAATGTGAAAATACCTATACTTAGCCATATTTTACCCTAATATCATTCAGAACATTCTCCAATACTCATTCAAACACTTAGAGAAATATTTTACTTCTAAACGTAAGTCTCAAAACTCATTCGGATTTCAAGGTTCTCATTCAAGCTTCAAGTCTCCATCTCTAATCTTTATCAAGCTATTCTCCAGAGCTAAGGTATGTGGGTTATTCCATGCGTTCCTTTGACCCATGTTACCCAAGCTTCCTTTTACCCTAAATTGCATGATTTAAAGTTGATTTACTCATGGGTCTTATGTATTATGAATTTCATTGCACACTATATTGGGGTTTCATGAAATTGTGACTGTTTTAGCATGTTAGGAGCTATAAATCTAAGATCTATTATGGGATTTGATGAAGGGTTTTGACGCATATTGCTTGAGGGTGTTACCAAGTATCTATTGATGGTTTTTCAATAAATTTTCCTGCATGATTTCACACTTGAATTGCATGATATTACACTAGCCTTACACATCCGCCAAGTTTTTGATAAAATAGCTAGTTATGATTTCTTGAGCAATTGAAAGGTCTAATGCATGTCTTGTGACATGAATGAATTTATGATGATGAAAGGAATGTATTTATCCGATGATGAGAGGAATGTATGCATATGATATTATCTCTATAGTGTATGGGATGACCAAACCTCACTCGGGAGATTGTAGGCCCGGGTAACCTTGCTGAGGGGTTTGTACCTCGATTACCTCGCTCGGGTGGTGGCATGCCCATGCAACCTTGTCGGGGGTATTTGTACCTTGATAACCTTATTGGTGGATTGGTACCTCATCAACATCATGAAGGTGTTTGTACCTCTTGCGCTTCTTCAAGGAGGTGGTAGGTCTTGGATTGCACAAATAATGGTCGCTCCTTACACTCGTATTATGTTCTCGATAAGCATGATTTTACTTCAAGGATCATATGTCATGATCAAAGCCTGGGGCCTAGACATGATCGTCGAATGGGGAACCCAAAGGAACCCAAACAAGCCTCATAGCATATCATTACACATCCTTGGTCGCGGAAGCAATTAACCTGACAATAAGAGATAAGCATAAACAAGGGGAATTGGGACTAAGGGTAAACTTCCGTATCATAAACATCAAGAAATAATAGAGTCAAGACTCATAGCATAGGTACATATCATGTCCAACAATACCTCTACTACATAGATAAGAGCGGGGGCCAAGACAAGCAACGAGGCTCACCCTCATAATAATGACTATAGGTAATCCAAATATACAATAAATAGTCTAAACATAAGCTTGAGAGAAGATAGATATTTTCCCCGGACTTGAGGACTCACCTAAGATATCTTGAACAATCCACCTAGCCACGAGGAGGATCAATAGGAGCTTTGATTCTTACATGGTGATATCATGTAGGCATAGTATGCGTTAGTAAGTTTGAATGTACTAAGTATATAGGATATAATGCAATAAGAGAAGGGATCATAAGCAAAGTACATAATCATAAGCAACAAATAGCATAATAACAATATGACATTTATGAATGATGCTTGAAGTAAAAACATGCATTCATAGAAAATAAGAAATGTGTACCGAGTGATTGTTCTTAGTGCAATCCAAGGCTTATCACCTGCTTGGGTGCATGAGTACGAACCCCTTCATAAGGTTATTTAGGTACAAATCCTCCAACAAGGTTGATGGGTACAAAACCCTAACATGGTTGATGGAGTACAAACCCCCGACAAGGTTGATGGGTACAAGCCCCCAAAATTGTTGATGGATAGTAGCACCCTGCCACCTGTGGTGACCGAAGTATAAACCCCCCGATAGGTTGATGAGTACAAACCCCCAACAAGGTTTATGGATAGCCGCAGCCTATCACCCCTGGTGACTGGTGAACAAACCCCCCGATAGGTTATCAAGGTAATAGCCCTTTAACACAGTTATCCGGCGCGCAACCCCAGAGCAGGGCATGGTCATAAGCCAATGCTATATAGAATAATATCATTCGTACATTCATCCCTCTCATCATCATATAGTCATCATATACTTACATAGATTTCATCATCATTTCATCATCATTCCATCCTTGTTTCATCATCATATAACCATCATATACATACATACATTTAATCATCATTCCATCATCATTTTATCATCATATAGTCATTCAACTTATAAGGTAAGCATTGGACCCTCAACTTCTCAAGAAACCATTACTGGACATTTTATCAAACACTTAGAGGGTGTGTAGTACTAGTGTAAAACAATGCAATTTGAGAGTGAAATCATACTAGAAAATTCAGTATAAAACTGTCAATATATACTTGGTAACACATCAAGCAATATACATCAAAATCATTCATCAAATCTTACGACATATATTAGATTCATAGCCCAAAACATGGTAAAATAGTCACAATTTTATAAACACCAACATAATGTGTAATGATTCTCATAATAGTTAAGACCCATGAGTAAATCAACTTTAAATCATGCAATTTTCATGAAAAGAAAGATTGGGCATCATGGGTGAAAAGAACCCATGAAAGAAAGCCACATACATTAGCTTTTGAAGAATCCTTGAAGAAGATTGGAGATGGAGACTTGAAGCATGGTTGAATTACTCAAGTCCCAGAGAGGGTTTTGACACTTGAATCTTGAGAGAAATATAAGCCTAAGTGTTTGAGTGTATATTGAGGAATGTTTAGAATGATATGAGGGTAAAAAATTGCTCAGTATAGGTATTTTCACATGTGGGAAGGCTTTGGCCCAAAACATATAATTGCCACAAAAATAATACACTGGCACGTCTCGCCATTGACGCGAAATAGCTACTAGAAATTGACACTTTGAAAATTTTGATTTTTCTATAGTTGCTCTAAAATCAGGGTTAGACCCTATTCCCCCTAAATTTGGCCCCGTGAACAAGAATACGAAGTTCGATTTTTCATATCATGCACTAATTTTTAGATATATGGAAATTACGATTTCGAGCACTTCTGAGGCATATTTTCGGGCACTTTTGGTGTCATTACAATATCTGCCCCTGGGAAAATTCATTCCCGAATGTCAATGAAACATATAAGAGAAGAGTAGCCACAGAGAGACCAGCCCCAACAAGAATGCAAGAATGCAAAAAACACTTAAAACACCTTTAAGAATCTTAACGTAAGTGTCAAAATCGTCATGAACTTGTTAACATAAACATGGATGCATGCAAATGACATAGGGGCTGAAACATAAGGCTTGTAATCATGAAAGGACTTGACATGTTATCACAAGCTTGAATAGAATGAAAGAGATACGGGTGTTACTTTTCCATGCCTGCTCCCTAAGAGACACCTTTCGACAAGACGAACCTTCCAAAGAGCCTTAACGAACACCACATCCTTATCAATCAATCTTCACTCATATTCACATAACTTCTCCATCGGACTTTCTCATAAGTCAATTCATCCATCACAACACCCACAACTTCAAGGAGTTCTATAGCACTAGAGTCACTAACACATCCCTTCAACCTAGAAGCATGAAAAACCAGACGAACCATAACCATATCAAAACATACTAGTCATATGCAGCCTCACTAATCTTTCTCAACACTCTATGAAGACTCACAAACCACAAACTTGACCAATGGAAGATGATCATCCCAACTACTCATGAACTACATACACAAGCCCTAAGCATATCTTAAAGTAATCTCACCAACTCATGAATATACAATTTAGCATACGTTTTGGCACCATAAGTAGTCTTAAGCTATAAAAACTGAATTGATTTCGTCACCTTATTAATCGCAACCCAAATAGAATAAAAGCCCTTTGTAGTCTCGGGCAAGACAACCACAAAGCCCATGTTAATCACCTCTCACTTCTAAGTAGGAATCTCTATTTCCTAGGTTAGGCCACCCGACCTTTGATGTTCGGCTTACTTGTTAACAACTTATGACAATTGGAGACAAATTTGGCAATGCCCTTCTTCATGCCTCCCTACCAATACACATCTCTCAAATCTTAATACATTTGGTAGAACCAAGGCTGAATAGAATAAGAATAATTATGGGCTTCATCAAGGATTTTTTCCACCAAACCATCAATGCAAGGTACACACAACCTACCTTGGTACCTAAGGGTACCATCTCTCTCTTAGGAGAAAAACTCCACCGTGCCCTCTTTCACCAAGGTCTTCAATTCTAATAAGGAGAGATCAAGATCTTGCTTTGCTTTTACCTCATCAAATAATGAAGATTAAGAACCATCAGCAACAACACCACCACCATTATCGACCTCCTTTGTCTCAAGCTAAGATCTTTTCGAGTGAATGCAAATAGGAGACTCTGGTGAACAACAACCACACCAACATGCACCCCATATAACCAATGACGTCAAATTTTCAAAGCAAAAAGCCCAGTGACCAACTCAATGTCATAAATAAGATAATCCTTCTCATGCATCTTAGGTTATCTAAAAGCATAGACTTCCAACTCAATGTCATAGATAAGATAATCCTTCTCATGCATTTCAGGTTATCTAAAAGCATAGACTTCCACCTAACCATCTTGCATCAACACACAACCCAAACCAATCCGAGCAACATCACAATACAAAACATACCCATTCATAAACCTCTAGTGGTAATCTTCTAAGTCTAAGAAACTCCTAATGTTTAAGGGAGTCAAAGGTCTAGGCCAATTTCTATTCATATATATCTCCTCAAGATCAATCTTAATACCATCCTCCAACGCTACATGACCTAGGGAGCTAACCTCCTTTAACCACATTTCACACTTCACATACTTAGCATACAACTCCTCTTACCCCAAGATTTGCAACACTACAACCAAATGGTTCACAAGTTCTAAATAAATCCATACTTCATCACTAGAGAACACCACAAGCATAACAAGGTAGGGACTAAAGACCCTATTCATGAAATCCATAAACACAGCTGGTGCATAAGCCAACCAACAACTCTACATGCTCAAAAAACTCACTTTTAATCTGAAAAGACACTTTGGCATAACACCTACCCTCTTCATCACTTGGGAACAAAAACCAAACCAAAGATTAAGCTTAGAGAAGTGACTAATCCATTGTAGTTGAACAAATAAATTAGCCATTCTTAACCATTATATTACAACCTTATGGGTTCTACAAGCAAAGGAGACATAATATGCAAGTCGCCGAACCATCTCAAAACCTGCAATCCAACAAACTAAGTTCAACCAAAAACACAAGACAAGTCCCTATCCAATAAGAACATGAGGGTAACCCTTAGAGATTAATTATTCCTTAAGACAAGAAATAGCCTTACCTCTTTGCATCCACCTTACAAGACCCCACTCAAGGATGGATTTAATAGGAAATCGAAAATTTAACTCTACGAGCCCTACATCAAGGGAGACACAACATGCATGCAACTAATCCACCCCAAGCATAAGATCAAGGTCGACCACAATAACTCCAACAAGTCACAAGGAAAGACCTAATGTAATATGAATATGGAGCAACACCTATGAACTTTCAAACAATAATAGGCTCAATAATGAGATAAGACAATAAAGAGAGTTCGGGACACACATGAAACCCACTAGCAACCAAACAAATAATGAAAGAAAATGTGGCACACCGGGCCCATCAATGCAAACACATCAAAGCCAAAAGGAGTTCCAACATACCAGTAGCAAATTGGGCACCTCGTCCCCTTCTTGAGCCAGTTGATCAACATGACCACCTTGTTCTAAAGTTCGACCACACTAACACTTTCTTCGAACATATGGATACTTATAACAAGCATTGGTCTTCCTCAAGCATGGGCCACCATGGTACTTCCCACATCTTTGGCACCTGGGATTAGTCATCCCATCATCACCTCCTTTACTCTTAGTGCGGCTAGAGGACAATCCTCCCTCTTATGTCCCACTTTGGAACAATCAAAACAAGAATTAATGCATTAAAATAGGGGCTCCTATGAACCTTACCACATGTTGGACACATAGCATGACCTCTAACGTTGAGTCTTTGGAAATTTCCCCCAATATGGTCCCTCTTAGCTTCATTGCCTTTCCTCTTACTAATAGAAGTCTTGGGACCACTCACTTGTTGATCGAGCTAAGTTGCCAACTTTGTCATCACTTTGGCCGATACCTATAGAGCATTGTGAACCTTTTGTCATACCAAAAGCCCTGTTAGAGAAAACTGACAACCATTGCCAATAAGGCCTAGGAGAACCATCCTATATCTATACGTTCTTTATATATTTTATAAGGGATTTCTACCTTTGACTTACCTTTAAGAAAATAAACAGTGATAACAAGTCAAAAGGGAATGCATATGGCTAGGCCGTTGGGGACATGGTGTTTAAAGTACGAGACACGACCACACTTTAATTTACATAGTCTACAAAGCCTCTAGATAAGGAAAAGTATCCGATAAGGGTCAGGACAGGCCCTTCCTCAACTAACTGTACAATACAATCATATATGCTCTAGACACAAATAAAGCCTCGAAGCAACCTAGAGCTTGGTATTAGCAACTGGATGTTCTTTACTCTTACTGAGGAGATCTACTAGCACCTGTACCTGCAGAATGAAATACAGGTCCCCCGTAAGGGACGTCAATACGAGATAATATACTGAATATGTAAGGGAGAAAATACTTTATATGAAGTAACAACTCAAATGAAACTATGCACTAGTGTAGGACAAGAGACTACCTTTAGTTATACTGTGGGATCATGTACTTTACGTTCTTTATATTACTTTATCTTTACTGTATAATCTGTGCATATTATAAAGTACAAATGACCAAATGATCAGTGGTAAAACTATATCGGGATCGTCCCTGGCTAGGTTCTTCCTTAACCCCTCAGGCTACCACCCATTATAGGATCATCCCTGGCTAGGTGATTCTTACACCCCTCGGGCTACCACCCATCAATAAACAATATACTTTATCTTTCAATTACCTTTGAGATGATTCTTTTGGTGGTCACAATATTGGAGTTATAGGATTGTAGATGTAATATGTGACATGTAGATAATCATACAAGAAAATATGACAATGAAAGGAGTATGTTACATAAATTATGAAATGTTTATGAGATGAAATAACTCCTGAACTTTATTTGGCAAAAAGAACCCATGTAACTTGGTATCCATGTATGTATGCAGATTTGAAGGTGACCATGTATGGGAGCATATGAACATGTGCAAGAGTGTAGACACAGTTAATAGTTGTGTCAGAGTTGGTAAGTACTTTTATGTGCCAAGGAGGGATCTATGCTTCGTGCCAAATATTACGGAATCAAGTAGCCTTATATACCTCGTTGTATGACCTTGTTACTACCTCGAGATAACCTTCCATTCCTCCATATATTTATCTACAACATAGTAGGTGATAAAACTAGTATTAATAGCTAATAGATACACCTTGGCAGCCCAATCACATACAAAAATAACACACTGGCAGCAAGCGGGTATTTACAAACCCGAGCATATTCTTTCAACCTTTCCACCCCTAATCTTATTTTCTAATACACATTCACATGTACACATCATATGCAGCCTGTTTAAGTGCCATAACTGTCTTATGACAACGCACTAATCATAACGCATAACAATTGTACACAGCCTACAAATGGACAACATAATGTTACGCCCCTTTGCCCCATTTTGACGTCGACAATTCTAAATCCATTCCAACGCCAACCAAACTGTTCCCACAACATTTATACATACAAACAACGTTGAACCAGTCTCAAAATAGTAACAAATCAGTCATTAAGGATGTGAGGCAATAGCCTTACACCCATCAGCCCACAAGTTCCATCAACATTACACTTAAGATAGCACAATAAAACTCGTTTATTAAATGAAACCAAAATCAGGGAAGCAACCTTAGGGTAAGATCTATAACTCAAACCATGTTAATAACATCAATTTCTATTAATAATACATTCTACAAACCACAGATAAGTCACTCAAACAAAAGGCAAGTGTGCAGCAACTTTCTAAACACATGGTGTCTAATTTTCAGCACAAGCATAACTAGCATATACTTCTTTTTTTTCATTAAGAAACCATGCTAGGTACACAACTATGATTACTTACCTTTGCCTTCAAGATTGAGAGACTCTTTAAGAGCCCTAAAAGCTTCTTTTGGTTCCTTTACAAAGTCAAGAAAAGTTGAGGGAAAACTTGGAAAGCAATCTGATTTTTGTGTGTTCAAGTTGAAAAATGACTTGTGGGAGCTGTTTTCAACCCTTTTTAAAGGGGTGTTTGGACAACTTACTAAGGCTACTTTAGACTTACATTACGAAGTTGGTGATACAGCTCCTTGCCGCTTTCACTTGGGCCTTTTGGGGCTCCAAATTGATGGACCTTTGCTGCCCATTTTTCAGCTTTCTTCTTCTTAATTAGTTGGGCCTAACTTACTAAAGAAATTGTAATGGGCTTGGGCCCCTTTTATATTCTTCGTGGAATAACAATATAGTCCATGTATGATGGTAAAACACAGGCTAAAGTTACACCCTTAACACAGACTTTATTTTTAATCGGGCCTGGATAAATTCGACGTCGAGCCTCGTCTCCGTTTAGCCAGCAATTTATGCTAAGAAAGTAGGTGACTCACCTGCTAGCTACTTAAGTCCTGCAAGCACCTCAATTTTCTCACTTTCTTTAAGGTCGTGATTTCCTTAATTTGACACAAAACATGTATACACTTGATCCTCTTAAGTGTTAGACATACATATCCCCCTATAAGATGAAGTTCGAGCACTTTTAAAAAGTGGCGCTAATTTGACCAAACCATATCATGAATCATTTTCATTGCACTAGTACTGTAAGATATGGGGTGTTACATCCTCCCCCCTTAGGAACATTCATCCTCGAATGTTAGCACAATTGGATAGCTTAACCAAGTTTAACGCAAAATACTTACCTATTATGGCCCCCAATTCTGGATGTTGAACATCCTCTTTAGTTTCAAATAAGTAAGGTTATTTTGATTTCATCGCATACTCGGCCTCTCATGTTATTTCTTCTACTTGCTGGTTTATCCAAAGTACTTTTACTAAAGCTATTTCATTACTCCTTAGCTTCTTAACATGACGATCTAGAATAGCAACAGGTACCTCTTCATAGGTGAGATCTTCTGTGACCTGTACATCCTCAGTAGGAGTGATACGAGATGGGTAACTATGCATTTTTGAAGCATTGAGACATGAAAAACTGGATGAACCATTCAAAGCTCTTGGGGTAGCTGTAGTTTTTATGCAAACTTCCCAAGCCTCTTAATAATCTGATATGGCCCTATGTAATGCGGACTCAGTTTCCCTTTCTTACCATATCTCATCATCCCTTTCATTGGAGATACCTTTAAAAATACCCAATCCCCTACTGAGAATTCTAATCCTCTTCTTCTAGCATCCGCATAAGATTTATGATGACTTTGGGTTGTTTCTAGTCATTGTTGTATTACCTTAACTTTTTCCATGGCTTGTTGTACTAAATCTAGCCTAAGCAAGGTGGTTTCACCTACTTCGAATCATCCAATTCACGATCTACATTTTCTTCCAAGCAAAGCTTCATAAGATGCCATCTTGATACTCGCGTGGTAGCTATTATTATAGGCAAATTCAATAAGTGGCAAATGGTCCACCCAACTACCTTTTAAATGCAATGCAAAATCTCGTAACATATCTTCAAGTGTCTGAATGGTGCGTTCTGCTTGACCATCTGTTTGAGGGTGGAAAGATGTACTCAAATTCAGTTTTGTCCCTAGACTCCTTTGAAAGGACTTCCAAAACTTTGCAGTGAATTGAGCCCCTTCGATTAGAAATAATAGAGATTGGGACTCCATGTAGACTGACTATCTCTTTGACATATAGCTTGGCATACTCTTCAGCTGTATAGTCACTCCTGACAGGCAATGAGTGTGTTGACTTTATGAGTCTATCAACTATTACCCATATGGAGTCAAACTTTTGAAATGAGCGAGGCAAACCGGTAACAAAATCCATACTGATCATATTCCACTTCCATGTTGGAAACTTTATGCATTGCAGATAACCTCCTGGCTTTTGGTATTCTACTTTCACCTGATGGAAATTTGGACATTGAGCCACAAATTCTGCAAGGTCCTTTTTCATGCCTCCCCACCAAAACATTCCCTTCAGGTCATGGTATATCTTAGTTGATCTTGGGTGGATAGAATATCGGGAATGATAGGCTTCTTCCATTATCCTCTTTTTTAATCCACTAATATCAGGTACATATAATCTATTTTGGCAATAAAGAACTCCATTTTGTGTAAGGTCAAAGCCCTTTATCGTACCCTAACTCACCTTTTACTTAAGCTGTCATAGAACAGGATCCTCGAACTGTTTTTCTTTCACCTCCATTACCAATGAAGACGCTGCTGCATTTTGTACAATAACCTTTTCCTTTGGAGTTTCAAGAAGGCAAACTCCAAAACTGGCTAGTTGACATAGATCCTTAGCCACTCCTTGACTCACCATAGCTTGATCACCAATATTCATGATTGCCTTATGACTCAGAGCCTCTACTACCATATTTGCTTTCCTCGGATGGTATAGTATATCAACATCATAATCCTTTATTAACTCTAGCCATCACCGCTTTCTTAAGTTTAGTTATTTCTTCTTAAAGATGTAGTATAGACTCTTATATCAGTATAAATGTCAACGTGAACCCCATACAAATGATGGCACCATATTTTCAAAGCAAATCCAACTTTTGCTAGCTCAAGATCATGAGTTGGGTAGTTTTTCTCATGTTGTCATAGCTACCTAGATGTATAAGCAATTATCCTACCTTGTTGTGTCAGTACACATCCTAAGCTAACTCCTAAAGCATCGCAATACACAGCATACCCTCGGTGCCTTCAGGAAGTACTAGCGTAGGTGCAAAAGTTAGGTTATCTTTCAGCTCCTGGAAGCTCCTTTCACATGGATCATTCCATTAGATCTTAGTCGCCTTATGTGTCAACTTTGTTAGAGGTGCAGAAATAGAAGAAAAACCTTCAACAAATCTCCTATAATAACCTGCCAGACCTAGGAAACTCCGAACTTCTGTAGGTGTTGTTGGTCTTGCCCAATCATTCACAACCTCTATCTTTTGTGAATCAACTCTTATCCTCTCATCGGACACAGTATGACCTAAGAATGCCACTGATTTTAGCCAAAATTTACATTTAGAAAACTTGGCATACAATTGTCGATCACGAAGAACCTGTAGCACCTATCCTAAGTGATTTGCGTGGTCCTCTTCTGATCGTGAATATACTAAAATGTCATCCATTAATACTATCATGAACACATCCAAGAATAGTTTAAATACCTTGTTCATCGAATCCATAAAAATTGCTGGTGCATTCTTTTGCCCAAATAACATAACAAGAGATTCAAAGTGACCATAGCGTGTTCTTAAAGCAGTCTTAGGTATAACTTTCTCCTTCACCCTCACTTGGTGATAACCTGATCTCAAATCAATTTTTGAAAAACATTTGGCACCCTGCAACTGATCAAATAAATCATCAATCCTGGGGAGGGGGTATCTATTCTTAATTGTCACTCTGTTCAATTATCGATAGTCGATACACATTCTCAAGGTGCCATCCTTTTTACGTACAAATAACACTGGTGCATCCCAAGGGGACATACTAGGTCTTGTAAAACCCTTCTCCAATAAGTCTTTTAATTGCTCTTTTAATTCATGCAATTCTGCTTGGGTCATTCTATAGGGAGGGATGGAAATAGGTTGAGTACCTAGAAGTAAGTCAATACCAAAATCTATTTCTCGTTCTGGAGGTAAGCATGGAAGTTCTTCAGGAAACACATCAACAAATTCATTCACTACTGGAACTGATTGAAGAGTAGGGGATTCTGCCTCCATATTCCTCACTCTAACTAAATGGCATATATACCCCTTGGATAACATCTTTCTGGCCTTAAAATAAGAGATAAACATCCCCTTTCATTCCCCAACATTGCCTTCCCATTCAAGAACTACCTCATTTGGGAAGTGGAAGTATACTCTCTTAGTTCAGCAATTCATGGTGGCATAGCAAAAAGGTAACCAATCCATACCCATTATAACATCAAATTCCACCATTTATAGCTCAATTAGATTAGCCAATATGTCATGGTCATAAACAGTTACTACACAGTCATAATAAACCCTTGTCGTCATAATCGATTCACCAGTTGGTATATACACTTCAAATGGTTTGTTCAATAATTTGGGTGTTCTCTTAAGCTTCACAGAAACTAGTAGAGTGATGTATGATAGTGTAGAACCAGGGCCAATTAATGCATATAAATTATGTGAAAAGATGGACAATGTACCTGTGACCACATCGGGTGAAGCTTCCAAATTCTACCGACTCCCCATAGTATAAGTGCGATCCTAGACTCCGCTAAAGCTAGCTGCCCTTCTAACTCCACTACCACGACCCATAGGTGCTTTTTGATCCCTACCTATTAGAGGAACTAGTGATGATGATGCAACAGTTGACCTAGTAAATTGTGCTATATCATCCATTCACCTCCTCGGGCAATCTTTTATCATATGCCCTGTGCACCACACCAATAAAAAACATCTGTCCCAACATGACATATACCTAGATGACTTCATCCATACTGTTTACAAAGTTGCCTAGGAGTCATTGGTTAGCCTGCGGAATATCTTGTTATCCGTATACCTTGTCCCTCACCTCGTTGAACAAACTGATTACTTCTAGACCCTTGAAGTTGTGGTGGAGCACTAGCTGCAGAGTAGGAGGATTATGGCCTAGGAGGTCTATTAGAAAACTAAGGCTTAAGTTCACCTTGAGATGGTGTAAACTGCCCTATAGATCTGGCCCTTTTGGCCTGCCCCCTTTCCAATTTTTGTGTCCTTCTTCTCTGCCTCTGATCCTCCAATTTCTGTGCAAAAGCTTGCATCCTCGCTATGTCCATATCTTTATTCAAGGAAGCAATGGTACAATCACCGACCAGATACATATCCAATCTATCCACATATCGATGAACTCTATCTGCTATAGTAGCAACTACATTAGGAACATACCTTGCCAGGGAATTAAATTGAAGGCTATACTCCCTCACGCTCATATTCCCCTAGTGGAGATTCAAGAACTGATCTGCACAGGCCTCTCGAATCTCTAATTGTAAGTAATGGTCAAGAAATGCCTCTTTGAATTCTGTCCAGGTAGTTGGGCATGCATCTATACCCTTAGATTGCTTCCAAGCTTCATACCACAATATAATCACACCTTTCAACCTATATGTCTCAAACTCGACAGCTTCTATACCACTCACATGCATAACATCTAAAGTGCACTGAATCTAATCAATAAAGTCTTGGGGATCCTCATTAAGATCTGACCCAGTGAATGATGGAGGGTCCAAATTAAGGAAATCAAATATCCTCGTGCCAGCTGCCCTATTCGTAACACTTGCACCTATAACCAGACCTTCCTGTCTTTGACCTTGGCCAGCAACTATATGGGTCAATAGTTGGACTGCATTTCTCAGATCCTGCATGGTAGCATTAAGAGGTGGTTTTGGGGGAATTCCAATACTTCCGGGCTCATCAGGAACTGAACGAGTTGGAGATATTTGTGACAGAGACTCCTCTTGAACCTCATTTCGTTGTCTCACCTGACTTGGTCTACCAACCACTACTTCTACTCCCATTCCTTTACCTTTGTTTTGCCTGGTTTCTGGCATTCTTACTGTACAAAACAATTTAGGAATTAGACATAATTCACCTATTATACTTGACTTTATGGCGCGATCTAAAAAATGAAAAGAAAGTGATAACTCCTAAATGCCATGTAGCTTCCTGCTTATAAATATGGTGAAAAACACATTGATAAACAAGACTCTACATAGACACGGCTTTGTAAACTCCCTATGATAACCCGCTCTGATACCACTTCTGTCACACCAAAAGCACCATTAGGGCAGACTGGCACCCGTTGCCAATAAGGTCCGGGAGAACCAACCTATATCTATATGCTCTTTATACATATTATAAGAGATTTCTACCTTTGACCTACCTTTAAGAAAATAAATAGTGATAATAAGCCAAAAGGGAATGCATATGGCTAGGCCGTTGGGGCCATGGTGTTTAAAGTACGAGACACGACCACAGTTTAATTTACATAGACTACAAAGCCTCTAGATAAGGAAAAGTATCTGATAAGGGTCAGTATAGGACGCCTCGACTAACTGTACAATACAAACATATAAGCTCTAGACACAAACAAAGCCTCGAAGCAACTTGGAGCTTGGTATTAGCAACTGGATATCCTGTACTCCTACTAGGGAGATCTACCTGTACCAGTACCTATAGTATGAAATGAAGGACCCCCATAAGGGACGTCCATATGAGATAATGTACTGAATATATAAGGCAGGAAATATTGTACATGAAATAACAATTCAAAAGAAACTATGCACTGGTGTAGGATAAGAGACCACCTTTAGTTATATTATGGGATCATGTACTATATGTTCTTTATATTACTTTACCTTTACTATATAATCTGTGCACAATATGTAGTACAAATTACCAACTGATCAGTGGTAAAACTGTACCGGGATCGTCCTTGGATAGGTTCTTCCTTAACCCTTGGGCTATCACCTATGATAGAATCATCCCTGGCTAGGTGATTCTTCCACACCTCGGGCTACCACCCATCAATATACAATATATTTTATCTTTCAATTACCTTTGAGGTGATTCTTTTGGTGGTCACAATATTGGACCTGTAGGACTGTAGATGTAACTTGTACATGTAGATAATCATACAAAACAATATGACTATGAAAGGAGTATGTTACATAACTAATGAAATGCGTATGAGATGAAATAACTCGTGAACTTTATTTGGGAAAAAGAACCCATGTAACTTGGTATCCATGTTCGTATGCAAATTTGAAGGTGACTATGTCTGGGAGCATATGATCATGTGCAAGAGTGTATACATAGTTAATAGCTGTGTCGGAGTTGGTAAGTGCCTTTTTGTTCCAAGGAGGGATCTATGCTTCATGCCAAATAATATGGAATCACGTAGCCTTACATACCTCATTGTATGACCTCGTTACTACCTCGAGATAACCTTCCCTTCCTCCAAATATTTATGTACAACTTAGTAGGTGATAAAACAAGTATTAATAGCCAATAGATACATATTGGTAACCCAATCACATACAAAAACAACACACAGGTAGCAAGCGGGTATTTATAAACCCTAGCGTACCCTTTCAACCTTTCCGCCCCTAATCGTATTTTATAATGCACATTTGCATGTACACATATTTTGCAGCCTGTTTTAGTGCCATAATAGTCTTACAACATACCACAAAGCACAACACATAACAATTGTACAGAACCTACAAATGGACAGCATAACGTTACGCCCCTTTGCCCCATTTTGACGTCGACAATTCCACAACATTTATGCATACAAAAATCCTTTAGACAGTCTCAAAACAGTAATAAATTAGTTATTAAGGATGTGAGACAATAGCCTTACACCCATCAGCCCACAAGTTCCAATTAACATTACACTTAATATAGCACAACAAAACACATTTGTTAAATGAAACCAAAATCAGGGAAACAACCTTAGGGTAATATCTATAACTCAAACCATGTTTATTAGATCAATTTCTCTTCATAATAAAGCCCACAAACCATAGAGAAGTCACTAAAACAAAAGGCAAGTGTGCAGCAACTTTCTAAACACATGCTGTCCAATTTCGAGCACAAGCATAACTAGCATATACTTCTTCTTTTTCATGAAGAAACCATACTAAATACAAAACTATGATTACTTACCCTTGCATTCAAGATTCAGAGCCTCCTTAAGAGCCCTAAAAGATTCTTTTTGTTGCTTTACAAAGTCAAGAAAAGTAGAGAAAAAACTTGGAGAGCAATCTGATTTTTGTGTGTTCAAGTTCAAAAATGACTTGCGGGAGTTGTTTTAAACCCTTTTTAAAATGGTCTTTGGCCAACTTACTAAGGATACTTTGGCCTTACATTACGAAGCTAGTGATGCAGCTCCTTGCCCCTTTCACTTGGGCCTTTTAGGGTGTCACACCCCAAAGCTCTGTTAGGGCGGACTGGCACTCGTTGCCAATAAGGCCCGGGAGAACCAACCTATATATATATGTTCTCTATACTATTTTAAGGGATTTCTACCTTTGACATGCCTTTAAGAAAATAAACAGTGATAACAAGCCAAAAGGGAATGCATATGGCTAGGTCATTGGGGCCATGGTGTTTAAAGTATGAGACATGAACACACTTTAATTTACATATTCTACAAATCCTCTAGATAAGAGAAAGTATTTGACAAGGGTTGGGACAAGCCCCGCCTCAACTAATTGTAGAATATAAACATATAAGCTCTGGACACACACAAAGCCCGGAGCAACCTGGAGCTTGGTATCAGCAGCTGGATATCATGTACTCCTACTGCGGAGATCTACTAGCACCTGTACCTGTAGCATAAAATACAGGTCCCCCGTAAAGGATGTCGGTATGAGCTAATGTACTGAATATCTAAGGCAGCATATACTGTATATGAAGTAATAACTTAAATGAGACCATACACTGGTGCAAGATTAGAAACCACTTTTGGTTATACTTTGGAATCATGTACTTTATGTTCTATATATTACTTTAACTTTACTGTATAATTTGTGCACAACTGTAATACAAATGACCAACTGATAAGTTGTAAAAGTGTATTGGGATCATCCCTGGATAGGTTCTTCCTTAGCCCCTCGGGCTATCACCCGTGATAGGATCGTCCTTGGCTAGGTGATTCTTCCACCCCTCGGGCTACCACCCATCAATAACAATATATCGGGATCGCCCCTGGCTAGGTTCTTCCTTAACCCCTCGGGCTACCACCCATAAATAAACAATATACTTTATCTTATAATTACCTTTGAGATGATTCTTTTGGTGGTCACAATATTGGAGCTGTAGTACTGTTGATGTGGCATGTGACATGTAAATAATCATACAAGACAATATGACAATGAAAAGAGTACGTTACACAAATAATGGACTGCATGTGAAATGAGACAACTTGTGAACTTTATTTAGCAACAAGGACACATATGGCTTGGTAGCCACGTATGTATTATTTGAAGGTGACTATATATGGGAGCACATGAACATGCGCAAGAGTGTAGAAACAGTTAATAATTATGTCAGAGTTGGTTGATGCCTTTATGTGCCAAAGAAGGATCTATGTTTCATGCCAAATAATATGAAATGAAGTAGCCTTATATACCTCGTTGTATGACCTCGTTAATACCTCGCGATGAACTTCCTTTCCTCCAAATATTTCTCTACAACATAGTAGGTGATAAAACTAGCATTAGCAGCCAATAGACATATGTTAGCAGCCCAATCACATAACAAAATAATACACGGACAACCGCGGGTATCTATAAACCCGAGCGTATTCTTTCAACCTTTACGCCAGTAATCGTATTTTCTAACACACATCACATGTACACATCATAAGTAGCCTATTTTAGTCCCACAATAGTCTTACAATCGCCCACAAAGCACAACACATAACAATTCTACACAACCTAGAAATGGGCAGCATAACGTTACCTCCCTTCGCTCGATGTCGACAACTCAAAACCTATTCCAACTCTAACAAAACTGTTCCAGCAACATTTACACATACAAATAGTACTAAAACAATCTTAGAACAGCACCCAAGAAGTCATGAAGTACGTGAGACAATAACCTTTCATCCAATAGCCCACAAGTTCCAATCAACTTTACCTTTAAGATAACACAATAAAATGCATTTGTTAAATGAAACCAAAATCAGGGAAGCAACCTTAAGGTAATATTTATACCTCAAATCATATTAATATCATCAATTTCTCTTCATAATACATCCCACAAACCATAGAGAAGTCACTAAAACAAAAGGCAAGTGGGCAACAACTTTTTAAATACATGTTGTCCCAAATTTCCAGCACAAACATACTAGCATATACTTGTTATTTTTCATAAGAAAACCATACTAAACACATGTGTAAACTTACTCACCACTATCTTCAAGGTGTAGAGCTTCTCCAAGAACCCTAGAAGTTCCCTTGTGGCTGTTGCTAGGTTAAGAAATAAGAACAATAAAGTTTTGAGAAAGCTGAAATTTTCCAAGTTTAAAAGTAAATGAATATTGTTGCTTTGTAACCCCTTTTTAAAGACCTAATTTGGCTGCCTTATTCTTGACCTTTTGACCATTTTATACCACATATTAATAAGCTTGTTATGCAGCAGCTTGTCTCTTACACTTGGGCCTAAACGGGTTGCCTAGTTGATGGGCTTGGGCCGCCCATTTTTTCCAATTTCTCTTAATTAGTTTTGGGCCCAAATAGTCAAGTGGGTTGTGATGTCTTTGGGCCCTTTTTAGTATATTTCTTGGGGTGAAAATATAGTCCATATGTGATGCTAAAACATGGGCCAAATTTACACCCTTAACACAAAATTTTTTCATAATTGAACTTGGACAATTCGACGTCGAGCCTCATCTCCGTTTAGCTAGAAAATTTAAGCTAAGTAAGTAGGTGACTCACTTTCTAGCTTCTTAAGTTCTACAAGAACCTCAATCCTCTCACTTTATTTAAGGCCATTATCTCCTAAATTTGACATAAAACATGTATGCACTCGACCCTCTTAAGCGTTAGACGCACATATCCCCCTATGACATGAGATTGGAGCACTTTTAAAAATGGGCGGTAATTTGACCAAACTATATCATGTTTCATTTGCATTGTACTAGGATTGTAAGGTGTGGGGTGTTACATACTCCCCCCTTAGGAACATTCATCCTCGAATGTTAGCACAATTAGATAACTTAACCAAGTTTAAACCTTTACTTACACAAACATTTGACAGCATATTAAGCATTCAATCACGTGTACCTATTAGTGTCTAAATTATGCATGTTGGACTTCCTCTTTTGCTTCAAATGAGTAAGGGTATATTGATTTCAGCGCGTCCATGACCTCCCATGTTATTTTTTTAGCTTGCTAATTTCTCCAAAGTACTTTTACTAAACAATTTCTTTATTCCTTAGCTTCTTAACTTGACGATCTAGAATGGCAACTGGTACCTCTTCATAGGTGAGATCTTCTGTAACCTGCACATCCTCAATAGGAGTGATGTGGGATGGATCACCTATGTATTTTTGAAGCATTGAGATATGAAAAACTGGATGAACCATTGAAAGCTCTTGGGCTAGCTCTAGTTCACATGCAACCTGCCCGAACCTCTTAATAATTTTATATGGCCCTATGTAACGTGGGCTCAGTTTTCCTTTCTTACCAATTCTCATAACCCCTTTCATTGGAGACACCTTTAAAAATACCCAATCCCCTACTGAGAATTCCAGTCCTCTTCTTTTAGCATCCGCATATGATTTATAATGACTTTAGGCTGTTTCTAGCTGCTGTTGTATTACCTTAACTTTTTCCATGGCTTGTTGTATTAGATCTGGCCCAAGTAAGGTGGTTTCACGCACTTCAAACCATCCAATTGGCGACCTACATTTCCTTCCATAAAAAGCTTCATAAGGTGCCATCTAGATACTCGCATGGTAGCTATTAGTATAGGCAAACTCAATAAGTGGCAAATGGTTCACCAAACTACCTTTGAAGTCCAATGCACAAGCTCACAACATATCTTCAAGTGTCTGAATGGTGTGCTCTTCTTGACAATCTGTTTGGGGTGGAATGTTATACTCAAATTCACTTGTGTCCCTAAACTCCTTTGGAAGGACTTCCAAAACTTTGCAGTAAATTGAGCTCCTCGGTCTGATATAATGGTGATTGGGACTACATATAGCCTGGCTATCACTTTTAGGTATAGCTTGGCATACTCTTCAGCTGTATAGTCACTCCTGACAGGCAAGAAGTGTGTTGACATTGTGAGTCTATCAACTATTACCCATATGTAGTTAAATTTCTGAAATGAGTGAGGCAAATAGGTAACAAAATCCATACTGATCATATCCCACTTCCATGTTAGAAGCTCTATGCATTGCATATAACCTCCTGGCTTTTGGTGTTCTACTTTCACCTATTGGCAATTTGGACATGGAGCCACAAATTTTGCAAGGTCATTTTTCATGCCTCCCCACCAAAATATTCTCTTCATGTCATGGTACATCTTAGTTGATCATGGGTGGATGAAATATTAGGAATGATGGGCTTCTTTCACTATCCTCTTTCTTAATCCATTAATATCAGGCACACAATCTATTTTGGCAGCAAAGTACTCCATTCTACGCAAGGTCAAAGCCCTTTACCATACCCTAACTCACCTTTTCCTTAAGCTATCATAGAACAGGATCCTTAAACTATTTTTCTTTTACCTCCATTACTAATGAAGACTCTGCAACACTATGCATAATAACCCCTTCCGTTGGAGTTTCAAGAAGCAAAACTCCCAACTGGCTAGCTGTCGTAGATCCTTATCCATTCTATGACTTATCATAGTTGTATCATCAGTATTCATGATTGCCCTACGACTCAGAGCATCAGCTACCACATTTGCCTTCCCCGGATGGTATAGTATATCAATATCGTAATCCTTTATTAGCAATAGCCATCTTTGTTGTCTTAAGTTTAGGTATTTATAATTAAAGATGTACGACAGGCTCTTATGATTAGTATATATGTCAACGTGAACCCCATACAAATAGTGGCACCATATTTTCAAAGCAAACACAATCGTTGTTAACTCAAGATCATGTGTTGGATAGTTTCTCTCATGTGGTCATAGTTGCCTAGATGCATAAACAATACCCTACCATTCTATGCCAGTACACATCCTAAGCTAACTCCTAAAGCATGACAATACACAGCATACCCCTCGGTGCCTTCCGAAAGTACGCACAGGCTCAAAAGTTAGCTTATTTTTTAGCTCCTAGAAGCTCCTTTCACACGCATCATTCCATTGGAACTTGGTTGCCATATGTGTTAGATTTGTTAGAGGTGTAGAAATAGAAGGAAAACCCTTAACTAATCTCCTGTAATAACCTGCCAAACCCTGGAAACTCTGAACTTCCGTGGGTGTTATTGGTCTTGGCCAATCTTTCACAGCCTCTATCTTTTATGAATCCACCCTTATTCCCTAATCAAACACAATATGACCCAAGAATGCCACTGATTTTCACCAAAATTCACATTTAGAAAACTTGGCATACAACTATCAATCACGAAGAATTTGTAACACCTGTCGCAAGTGATTTGCATGGTCCTCTTCTGATCTTGAATATACCAAAATGTCATCTATGAATACTATCATGAATACATCCAAGAATGGCTTAAATACCCTATTCATTAGATCTATAAAAATTGTTGGTGCATTTGTTAGCCCAAATGACATAACAAGAAATTCGAGACCATAGCGTGTTCTGAAAGTAGTCATAGGTATATCTTTCTCCTTCACCCTTACTTGGTGATAACCTGATCTCAAATCAATATTTGCAAAACATTTGGCACCCTGCAACTGATCAAATAAATCATCAATCCTGGGGAGGGGGGGTATTTATTCTTAATTGTCACCCTATTCAATTGTCGATAGTCGATACACATTCTCAAGGTGCCATCCTTTTTTCATGCAAATAACACCGGGGCACCCCAAGGGGACATACTAGGTCTTATAAAACCCTTCTACAATAAGTCTTAGCTCACACAATTTTGCCGGGGCCATTCTATATGGAGGAATAGAAATGGTTTGAGTCCCTGAAAGTAGGTCAATACCAAAATGTTTTTGTCATTTTAGAGGTAAGCCTAGGAGTTCTTCAGGGAACACATCGACAAATTCATTCACTAATGGAACTGACTGAAAAGTTGGTGATTCTTCCTCCATATCCCTCACTCTAACTAGATGACATATATACCCCTTGGATATCATCTTTCTTGCCTTAAAATAAGATATAAACTTACCCTTTGGCACCCCAACATTGCCTTTCCATTCAATAACTGCCTCATTTGGAAAGTGGAAGTACACTCTCTTAATTCGGAAATCCATGGCGGCCTAACAAGAAGCTAACCAATCCATACCCATTATAACATCAAATTCCACCATTTCTAACTCAATTAGGTCAGCCAATGTGTCACAATCACAAATAGCTACTACATAGTCATAATAAACCCTTCAAGCCATAATAGACTCACCGATTGGTGTGGACACTTCAAATGGTTTGCTCAATAAATTGGGTGTTCTCTTAAGCTTTCCAACAACTATTGGAGTAATGTATGATAGTGTAGAACCAAGGTCAATTAATGCATGTATGTTATGAGAAAAGATGGACAATGTACCTGTGACCATATCAAGTGAAGCTTCCAAATTTTGTCGACTCCCCAGAGCATAAGTGCGATTCTAGACCCCACTAGAGCAAGCTTTCCCTCTAACACCTCTACCACGGCCTATAGGTGCCTGTGGATCGCAACCAGATGGAGGAAGTAATGATGATGATGCAATAACTAATCCAATAGATTGTACTATATCACCTATACGCCTCATCAGGCAATCTCTCATCATGTGGCCTGGGCACCACACCAACAACAAACATCTGTCTCAACATGGCATATACCCGGATGACTCCTTCCACACTTTTTACAAGGCTTCCTGGGGGTCATTGGTTAGCCTGCCGAATAACCCATTGTCTGGGCACCTTTCCCTTCACCTCATTGACCAAACTGATTACTTCGAGACCCTTGAAATTGCGGTGGAGCACTGACTGCAGAGTAGGAGGATGATGGCCTAGGCGGTCTATTAGAAAACTGAGGCCTAAGCTCACCTTGGGACGGTGTAAACAACCCTATAGATCTGGCTCTTTTGGCCTGCCCCCTCTCAAACTCTTGTGTCATTCTCCTCTGCCTCTGATCCTCCAATTTTTGTGTAAAAGCCTGCATTCTTTCTATTTCCATATTTTTGTTCAAGGAAGCAATGGTACAGTCTCTGACCAGATACGTATCCAATCTATCAATATATCGGTGAACTCTATCTGCCATAGTAGCAACTATATTAGGAACATACCTGGCCAGGGAATTAAATTGGAGGCTATATTCCCTCATATTCATATTCCCTTGGTGGAGGTTCAGGAACTGTTGCATGGGCCTCTTGGATCTCTAATGGCAAGTAATGGTCAAGAAATGTCTCTCTAAACTCTTCCCAGGTAGTTGGAGGTGCATCTATACCCTTAGATGGCTTCCAAGCTTCATACAACAATATAGCCACACCCTTCAACCTATATGTCGCTAACTCGACAGCTTATATACCACTTACATGCACAACATCAAAAGTAGATGAATCTGATCAATAAACTCCTGGGGTATTTATTAGGATTTGACCAAGTGAAGGCTGGGGGGTCCAAATTAAGAAAATCACGTATCCTTGTAGCAACTGCCCTATTTGTACCACCGGTACCCATAACTAGACCTTCCCGCCTTTGACCTTGGCCAGTAACTGTACGAGTCAATAGTTGGACTGCATTTCTTAGATCCTGTACTATAGTATTGATATGTAGTTCTGGGGGAATTTCACTACTTCTCAATTCATCATGAGCTGGAGGAGTCGGAGATATCTGTGATAAACTCTCCTTTCGAACCTTATCTCGTTGTGTCACCTGGCTGGGTATACCAACCACCATTTCTACTCCCTTCCCTTTACCTTTGTTCTTCCTGGTTTCTGGCATACTTGTTGTACAAAACAATTTAGGGGTTAGACACAATCCACCTATTATATTTAGCTCTATGGCATGATCTAAAGAATGAAAAGAAAGTAACAACTCCTAAATGCCACGTAGCCTCCTACTCATAAATGAGGTGCATAATACATCGATAAACAAGACTCTACATAGACACGACTTTATTGACTACCTAGGATGACCCACTCTGATCCCACTACTGTCACACCCCAAAGCCTCGTTAGGGCAGACTGGAACCCATTGCCAATAAGGCCTGGGAGAAACAACCTATATCTATACGCTCTCTATAATGTTATAAGGGATTTCTATCTTTGACATGCCTTTAAGAAAATAAACAGTGACAACAATCCAAAAGGGAATGCATATGACTAGGTCGTTGGAGCCACAGTGTTTAATGTACAAGACATGACTACACTTTAATTTACATAGTCTACAAAGGCTCTAGATAAGAGAAAGTATCTGACAAGGGTCAGAATAAGCCCCACCTCAACTAATTGTTCAATATAAACATATAAGCTCTATACACACACAAAGCCCCGGAGCAACCTGGAGCTTGGTATCAGCAGCTGGATATCCTGTACTCCTACTGTGGAGATCTACTAGCACCTGTACCTGCAGTATGAAATGCAGGTCCCCATAAGGGACATCAGTACTAGATAATGTACTAAATATGTAAGGTAGGATATACTATATATGAAGTAATAACTTAAATGAGACCATGCACTGGTGCAAGATTGGAGACCACCTTTGGTTATACTTTGCAATTATGTACTTTATGTTCTTTATATTACTTTACCTTTACTGTATAATCTATGCACAACTATAACACAAATGACCAACTGATCAGTGGTAAAACTGTATCAGGATCGTCCCTTGCTAGGTTCTTCCTTAACCCCTCGAGCTACCACCTGTGATAAAATCGTCCCTAGCTTGGTGATTCTTCGACCCCTCGGGCCTACCACCCATCAATAACAATATATTAGGATTATCCCTGGATAGGTTCTTCCTTAACCCCTCGGGCTACCACCCGTGATAGGATCGTCCCTGGCTAGGTGATTCTTCCACCCTTCGGGCTACCACCCATCAATAAACAATATACTTTATCTTTCAATTACCTTTAAAATGATTCTTTTGGTGGTCACAATATTAGAGATGTAGTATTGTAGATGTAGCATGTGATATGTAGATAATCATACAAGACAATATGACAATGAAAACAGTGCATTACACAAAATAATGGAATGCTTGGGAAATGAGACAACTTGTGAACTTTATTTAGCAACAAGGACCCATGTGGCTTGGTAGCCACATATGTATGCATATTTGAAGGTGACTATGAATAGCATATGAGCATGCACAAGAGTGTAGACGCAGTTAATAATTGTGTCATAGTTGGTAGATGCCTTTATGTGCCAAGGAAGGATCTCTGTTTCATACCAAATCAAGTAACCTTACATACCTTGTTGGATGACCTTGTTACTACCTTGAGATAACCTTCCCTTCCTCCAAATATTTATCTACAATATAGTAGATGATAAAACTAGTATTAGCAACCAATAGACACATCTTGCCAACCCAATCACGTAACAAAACAATACACGGACAGGAAGCGGGTATATATAAATCCGAGCGTATTCTTTCAACCTTTAAGCCGCTAATCGTATTTTCTAACACACATTCACATGTACACATCATGTTCATCCTGGTTTAGTTCCACAACAATCTTACAATAGCACATAAAGCACAACACATAACAATTCTACATAACCTATAAATGGACAGCATAACGTTACCTCCCTTCGCTATATTTCAACGTCGACAACTCCAAACCTATTCCAACTCTAACCAAACTATTCCAGTAACATTTACACATACAAATAGTACTAAAACAATCTTAGAAAACACCTAAAAAGTCATGAAGTATGTGAGACAATGATCTTTCGTCCAACAACCCACAAGTTCCAATCAACGTTACACTTAAGATAACACAATAAAACGTGTTTGTTAAATGAAACCAAAATTAGGGAAGAAACCTTAGGATAGTATTTGTACCTCAAACCATATTAATAACATCAATTTATCTTCATAATACAGCCCACAAACTATAGAGAAGTCACTAAAACAAAAGGCAAGTGTGCAGCAACTTTCTAAATACATGTTGTCCCAAATTTCCAGCACAAATATGCTAGCATATACTTGTTGTTTTTCATAAGAAAACCATATTAAACACACATATAAACTTAATTTCCATTATATTCAAGGCTTAGGGCTTCTCCAAGAACCCTAGAAGTTCCCTTGTGGCTGCTTGCTAGGTTAAGAAATAAGAACAATAAAGTTTTGAGAAAGCTGAAATTTTCCAAGTGTAAAAGTGAATGAATTTTGTTGCTTTGTAACCCCTTTTTAAAGGCCTAATTTGGCTGCCTTACTCTTGACCTTTTGACCATATTATACCACATATTAATAAGCTGGTTTCCAGCAGCGTGGTCCTTACACTTGGGCCTAAATGGGTCTCCAAGTTGATGGACTTGGGCTACCCATTTTTCCCAATTTCTCTTACTTAGTTTTGGGCCCAAATAGTCAAGTGAGTTGTGATGTCTTTGGGACCTTTTTAATATCCTTCTTGGGCTGAAAATATAGTACATGGGTGATTCTGAAACATGCCAAATGTACACCCTTAACACAAACTTTATTCATAATCGGACTTGGACAATTTGATGTTAAGCCTCGTCTCCTTTTAGCTAGAAAATTTAAGCTAAGCAAGTAGGTGACTCACCTACTAGCTTATTAAGTTCTACAAGAACCTCAATTCTCTCACTTTTTTTAAGGTCGTGATCTCCTAAATTTGACATAAAACATGTATACACTCGACCCTCTTAAGCGTTAGACACACATATCCCCCTATGACAATAGATTCGAGCACTTTTAAAATGGGCGCTAATTTGACCAAACCATATCTTGTTTCATTTGCATTGTACTAGGATTGTAAGGTGTGGGGTGTTACATGAGGCTCCAAATTGATAGGCCTTTGCTACCCATTTTTCAGCTTTCTTCTTCTTAATTAGTTGGGCCTAACTTACTAAAGAAATTGTAATGGGATTGGTCCCCTGTTATATTCTTCTTGGGCTGACAATATAGTCCATGTATGATGGTAAAACACAGGCTAAAGTTACACCCTTAACACAAACTTGATTCTTAACAGGACTTGGTCAAATTCGATGTCGGGCCTCATCTCTGTTTAGCTAGCAATTTAATCTAAGCAAGTAGGTGACTCACCTGCTAGCTTCTTAAGTCCTACAAGCACCTCAATTCTCTCACTTTGTTTAAGGCTGTGATCTCCTCAATTTGACACAAGAAATGTATAGACTCGACTCTCTTAAGCGCTAGACTCACATATCCCCCTATAACATGAAATTCGAGCACTTTTAAAAATGGGCGCTAATTTGACCAAACTATATCATATTTCATTTGCATTGTACTAGTATTGTAATATGTGGGGTGTTACACCTTTGCATTCATCATATCACCATCCTGAGTAACTTGAGATATATCCTGTAATGTAACCATTACGAATTAGCAATAAGCCCTAGGGGAACTAACTCCATTGCACGACATAGATCATAAAGAAGTGAAACATTTCCTAGAACGCCTCAAAACCTCCTATTTATAGTTATGGGGCACTTCACAACCATCGATAAGATTCTAATTGATGCAGTGTATTGTACGTCGAGGATCTACTAAGCTAGTGCTCTAATATTAACTTTGTCACGACCCAAGCCTAGGGCTTCAATGTGAGCGGCGAATATGGAACCCGAAGGAACCCCAAACAAGCCTCGTAGCATATCATTGCACATCCGAGGTCATGGAAGCAATTAAATAACAATAAGAGATAAACATAAACATGGGGAATTGGGCTAAGGGTAAACTTCATTATCATAAACATCAAGAAATAAGAGAGCCAAAGCTCATAGCATAGATACATATCATGTCCAACAACCCTCTACTACATAGATAGAGCGGGGGCCCGTACAAGCAACCGGGCTTACCATCATAATAATGACCATAGGTAATCAAAACTTACAAGACATAGTCTAAACATAAGCTTGAGAGAAAATAGTTATTGTCCCCAAACTTGAGGACTCACCATAAGATATCTTGAACAATCCGCCTAGCCATGAGGAGAATCAATAGGAACTTTGATTCCTATATGGTGATATCATGTAGGCATAGAGTATGCATTAGTACGTTTGAATATACTAAGTATGTGGGATGCAATGTAACAAGAGATAGACATCATAAGAAAGATGCACAATCATAAGCAATGGATAACATAATAACAGTATGGCATGTATGAATGATGCTTGAAGTAAAAACATGCTTTCATAGAACATAAGACATGTGTAGGGAGTGACCATTCTTAGTGCAATACAAGGCCTATCACAGGCTTAGAGAGGCGCATGAGGTATAGAACCCTTCATGAGGTTGTTAAGGTAAAAATCCCCCAACGGGTCGATGGGTACAAACCCCCAACATGGTTGATAGAGTATAAACCCCAGAACAAGGTTGATGAGTACAAACCCCCAACATCTTGATGGATAGTTGCACCCAACCACCCATGGTGATCAGAGTACAAAACCCCCGAGAGGATGATGAGTACAAATCCCCAACAAGGTTGATGGATAGTTACACCCTACCACCCTTGGTGACTAGAGTTCAAACCCCCTAATAGGTTATCAAAGTACGAACCCCTTGAAACGATTACCTGGCATGCAACCCCCGAGTAGGGCATGGTCACAATCCAAAACTACATAGAAGAATATCATCTATACATTCATCCCTCTCATCATCATATAGTCATCATATACTTACATATATTTCACCATAATTCCATCATCGTTTCATCATCATATAACCATCATACACATACATACATTTCATCATCATTTCATCATCATTCCATCCTCATTTTATCACCATATAGTCATTCAACTTATAAGACAAGCATTGGACCCTCAACTCCTCAAAAGCCTATAGCCGGACATTTTATCAAACACTTAGAGGGTGTGTAGTGCTATTGTAAAATCATGCAATTCAAGAGTGAAATCATGCTAGAAAATTTAATGTAAAACCTTCAATAGGTACTTGGTAACACTCTCAAGCAATATACATCTAAAACCCTTAATGAAATCTTACGATAGATCTTAGATTCATAGCCCAAAATATGGTAAAATAGTCACAATTTCATAAACCCCAACATAACATGCAGTGATCTTCATAATATATTAGACCCATGAGTAAATCAACTTTAAATCATGCAATTTTCAGGAAAAGGAAGCTTAGGTATCATGGGTGAAAAGAACCCATGAAAAAAACCCGCATACCTTAGCTTTAGAAGAATCCTTGAAGAAGGTTGGAGATGGAGAATTGAAGCTTGGTTAAATTTCTTAAGATCCGGAGAGGGTTTTGGCACTTGAATCTTGAGAGAAATATTAGTCAAAATGTTTGAGTGAGTATTGAAGAATGTTTAAAATGATATGAGGGTGAAAAATTTCTTAGTATAGGTATTATCATGTGTGAGAAGGCTTAGGCGCATGACTTAAAATTGTTGGACCGACACTAAAAATTGGCACCAACACACCAGTGATGCAAAATAGCCATTGGAAAATTGACACTTTTAAATTTTGAATTTTGCTGCGGTTTCTCTAAAATCGAGGTTAGACGCTTTTCCCCTTAAATTTGACCCCTTGAACAATAATATGAAGTCATATTTTTGATATAACGCACGAGTTTTTAGATATATGAAAATTATGATTTTGGATACTGGCGCGACATATTTTTGGGCAAATTCTGGGGTAATTACATCATTATACATGCCAGAATGCTATATGCTTATTCATTACCTATGATATACATTTTGATTATGGTACTTATCATTTGTTGCATTGCATGCTACATGCTTTGTACATTCAAACGTACTAACGCATACTCTATGCCTACATGATGTCACCATGTAGTAACCAAAGCCCATCTTGAGTATCTCCATCCACTTGGCTAGTACAATTTCGCTCAAGCTTGTTGGTGAGTCCTCCATTTCGAGGATGTTTCCTATTATCTCTCGTTTATGTTCTAAAACTACCTTTCTTTTATGTAAATGTTTACTATGAGGGTGAGCCCAATTACTTATCTTAGCCCCCGCTCTTATCTATGTATTAGAGGTTTTGTTGGATATGTCATGTTTAATGTTATGAGCTTGAATCTCTCTTAACTCTTATTGTTATGATATGAATGATGTCCCTTAGTCTTAGTTATCCTTATTTCTACTCTTATGTTGCTATTTTATTGCTTTCGTGACCAAGGATGTGTAATGATACGCTAAGAGGCTTGCTTGGGTTCCCTTCGAGTTTTCCTTGCATCGTGTCACGTCTAGGTCGTAGGCTTGGGTCGTGAGAGATAGCCTCTCCTAACAGAGTACTGTCACTAAACAGACTACCCCGCAGGGAGAGCGTGGCCAGACTCAACCACAGACTGGCGCTTAGGCACCCAGGAATGTGTTTTTGACCCCTTAAATTCTATTTTTGATTGATTTTGTGCATTGGGGACAATGCATATCTTTTCGATGGGGTGTGGATAATTATCAGCCTCGGCGAAATTTGAGTAGCTTATGGTCCATAACTATCCTAATTTTTTATCTTGGGATTTTTTTTCTATGTTTTTTCCTATGGATATTTAATTTCTATTGAACCGACATGTTTTGGATGGTTAGATAATATTTGTAGCATATAGTACCAATACTTGTGGCATATAGCATGTTTTTCTGTTTTCTTTTTTGAAAAATGATACCCTCAAAAAAAATTTTTGATTAGTAGTTAGATAGTAATCATGCATGTTTATATGTTTGACAATATCTGTTATAATAAGTAAGGGTAAATTAAGATAGAAAGTATGATCGGTAAGCCTTTTGAAATGCCATGATGTCAGCTTATTTTTCTAGATTCATGTACTTTATGCTAATTCAGAACTTGCCCTATTACTCTAAGTTAGATTGTATATTCATTGGTTAGGAAAGGATCTTAGGTATTTGTTTTGAAATAGTCAACTTTAGCCTAAAAATAGCCAACCAAATGATGATATATCCCTTGTTCCAAATATTTGAGCCTTACATGTACCAATTCTTTCTAAACCCCTAAATAAGCTAGCCTTATCTACTGTAAAATCTTGAAATTGTCCCTGATCTTTCCTTGAACATTGTGCACCTTGACAAAGGTAAAAAAGCCTAAGTTGACGGTGGCTACCAAAAGTGGCCCTGGCTCAGAGGATAGATATTGTGCACTTTAACATAGGCTAAAAGTCTAAGTTGTGGGTGGCTGGTATAAGGGTAAAAGCACAAAAATAAGGGGGAGTTAGGAATGAGGAGAAAAATAAGAAATAAATCATGTACTGGGTGCAAGAAAAATAAAAATGTCTTTGATTGAGCTAAAAAGCAAAATGAAGTGTGAAAACAAGGCAAAAAGCTGAAAAATGAGAAGAAAACACCCTAAGAAAGCTTGAATAAGAAGAAAAAAGGGGAGAATAAGGTGAAAATGATAGAATTGGTAGGAAAAAATTATAGAGAAATGCAGTTTCAAGCAGGGATTTTAGTCACTATTTTCCTAACATGTCATACCAAAACCCCTTGAGCCTACGTTACAAGCCTAGGAAGTCAAGTGATCCTAGTCCAGTTAGTTGAAGGTCTGAGTCATGAGTATAGGGGCAAGCCTATGGTATTAGTCATTATGCATGTATATATTTTATGAGAGTGAGTGTTTTTGCACAGTCCCAAGGTTAAACATGAAATCATCATTTAGTGTCAAATACGGGATTTCTTTTTGTCAGACCACTTGCATTGCATTGTTAGAATTTGACTTGTTCAGTGATCGTGGACTGTTGATGGACCGTTGCTTATCATAGTTGTGCTATCACATGCACCAGCCTGTATTGGTGTGCTAAATAACTATCTAATCCTGTTTTGAAAAGCTGGTGTGGGTATCTCAGTTTGAGATATATGTGATTTATGCTATTAAGTTGAGGTATGTTGTTACTGTGTTGTCTATATAGATTGAGTCATCGCTTGAGGTCAAGCAATAATTGTAAGTTGGGGGTATGGATGTGCTATCAAAATACAATATTTTTGATGATTAAAACTTAGGATTTTGCGTGTTCTCAATGCGATATTTGTTGATTTTATTGTTTTTGTGTTTCAATTTGTAGGATTACAGGTTGGCCATGATTGGGAAAAAATTGCAAAAGTTGTTGGTTTTTTTTTGATGATTTACTACACTCTTCACGGATCCTAGAGCATTCCACGAGTCGTAGAGAAGGTCTCATGATAAATTGTAGTAAGGGATAATTTTTGAAGATTAACACAATGAGACATGCATACGAGTCGTAGAGCATTCTTTGAGTCGTATACATAGGTTTTGTGAAGATTTCTAGTGAAGGATAATTTGTGGAAGTTGAAGTATTCAAACATGCAGTATGAGTCAAAAATCAGATTATGAGTCATAAAGTGGTGTCGTAGAATAGCATTCCAAAATCCTAGGAGCTGATTACGAGACCCCTACTATGAGTCGTAAATCACACTACGAGTCGTAGAGAGCTTTCGTGGAGTTTGCTGATCATTTTTTCTAATTTATTTAGGACTTAACTATATTACTATAAATAACACTTTTAGGTTATTTTACAGGGGAGGACGTCATTATTTAGAGTTTCTAGAGTTTGTATTTGGAGAAATCAATACTTGGGAAAGAAGATTGTGAGAAACACTTGTGGGTAAATTTTAATCTTCAATCTTGTGATTCTCATCAATCTTGGATTTGCTTGATTTCAATTCAATAGTGTAAGTGTTTAATTATGTTTTCTCAATTAATAATTTCTTCATCTACACATAGCATGAGTAGTTAAATCTCCAACTAGGGTTATGGAAACCATGATGAATTAATAAAGTAAATCGGGATACTTTACATTTCTTGGATTGGATATATACATGTATTAATCAATTCTCTTTGTTTTGTATGTTTTCTAGTGGTGGCCAACATTAGAACTCACTTAGTATTACTGACTAGACCAAGGTGGTAATGAATAAGAAAAGAGATTGATGAACAAGATTCGATTGATGTATTCTCGTTTAATCAATCGAACTGGGCCAAAGGGAGGTTATATTGGGACTTATAGGTAATGGTTAGTATTGCACACAATGGAGATGTGTCAAGTCGCATAGTGAAATTCTCCTCTCACCTTTGACTAAAGGGCTTGTAAACTTAAATTACCGTTCTACATGCTATAAACTAAACATGAATTGGGTTATCCAGTGATACTAAGTTGAGGAATCATTGGGAACACATTACCCTAGTTTCTCTCTATTATTGATTATCTCTTGTGATAGTTAGTTTAATATACTTTCTTATTGATTATTGCAAGCCCTTTCCCCCCTCGGAGAATTGAGGTGGTTAACTACTTGGATTGCTTATTGGTGAATTTGTGTTGATCTACGTATTCACTCTGGATTCGATCCTAACTTTTGTTAGGTTTTATATCTTGACAACCACCGCTTTATCCTCTAAAAGGAGGTGTAACTTGGGAGATATCACTATGCAGTCAGAAGTTTCAACTGAGCTCACTTTTCAAGAATGTTGACTAAAGTCCAGTATTAGTCAATTTTAAATACCAAAATGCAAAATATGGTAGAAACTCACCCCAAGGGTCTCGGAATCCATGTTATCCATGCTTCTGGCCTAATTTTACTATTTTGAAGCTAATGATACTATTAGAATTCCATTTTAAGGCTATCTTTAAAACAACCCAAAAAGTACCTGAAAATGTGCCTCGGAAGTGCCCATATTCGTAAGTTCCATATATCTCAAAATCCATGTGTGATAACAAAATCCCACTTCATATTCATCATTAGGGGTAAATTGAGTGGGGAATGGGTATGGCCCCTATTTAAGAGCAACTGTAGCAAAATTTTATTTTTCAAAAATTTACGAAATTAGTGAGGGTCCGCGCCCCTAGCATGATGTGGCCAGGGCACGGACTAGTGTTATTTTCGGCTTCTAGTTCTGTTTCAGTCCAAGGCTTTAAGGTCTTGGGCTTAATCCTTCCTATGCATAAAAAGATCTATACTTAGTCATTTTTCAATCCCATATCATTGAAGACATTCCCCAAAACCCTCTCTAACACTTAGACTACTATTTGACCCATATTCAAGTGTTCCAAACTCATTCCGAATCTCAAGAAATTCATTCAAGCTTCAAGTTCTCATTCAAATCTTCATCAAGAAAATCTCCAAAGTTTATGTATGTGGGTTTCAACTATTCAATCCTTTCACTCATGGTGCCCAACCTTCCTTTTTATACAAGTTGCATGTTTTCAAGTTGATTTACTTATGGATATTACTTATTATGGATTATGACTATAAATAGTATTGGGGTTTTATGAAATGTTGTTCAACTATGCATGTTTTGAGCTACATAGCTATGATCTATTGTGTGAATTTATTAGGGGTTTTGATGTATCTTGCAAAAGGGCATTACCTAATGTTGGTAGGTTGATTTACATTGATTTTTCTCACATGATTTCACTCTTGACTTGCATGATTTTGAACTAGTATTATACACCCACCAAGTGTTTGGCAAAATTTCTTGTTAGGAATTCTTGATTTATTGAGGGTTTATTGCATGGATTATGAGTTAAGTGACTTTAGGATGATGAAAGGAATGTGGGTATGTGTTTAATTCTTGAAAAGTACCTATGGTGTTGCAAGAAAATTGTTGGGATTCCATGTTTTTTGTGTTCTTGAGAAAATTGAGAAGTCTTTTATTGATACTTGAAATGTAATGGTTTGATGAGCTATTTTTATGACTCCTACCGAAAAGAGTATATCGTAATGTATGGACCTTCTATAAAATCTACCTAAAAGGTCATGCCGTCAGGTAGAATAACTAATGGCTCCTAACGAAAAGATTATATCGTAAGGTGAGGATATCCTATAAGATCTGCCGAAATGGCCATGGCATAAGGTACGATTCATGGTTCTTACCAAAAAGATCATATCGTAAGGTAAGCTACAACTCATGGCTCCTACCTAAAAGATGATTTCGTAAAGTAGGGGACGTCTAATACTACTAACCAAAAAGACTATGTTGTAAGGTAGGTGCGTTGGCAACACTCTCTAAAAAGGTTATACCATAAGATGACTGGATGACTATTTTGCCCATCTCATGCATGTTGGTGAATGGTTTGAGTGCATTTTCTATATTGAGTTTACGTTCCTTGATTATGATATACAAGCATGTTTTTACCATAAGTATTATTCATGCATGCCATATTGATCTTACAGTTATTCTTTTCTTATAATTATGCATTTCGATTATGTTGTCTATCCCTTGTTTGCATTGCAACCTATATACTTAGTACATTCAAATGTACTAACACATAATTTTTGCCTACGTGATGTTACCATGTAGGAACCGGAGCACCAATTGATTATCCTCAACGTGGCTAGATTATCTTTTGAAAGGTAAGCATTGGTGAGTCTACAAGTTTGGGGACACAAGCTATGCTACTCTTGTTTTTTGTTTATCTCTTTATGTTGGATATTTGATACTATGAGGGTGAGCCCGGAAAGTGTATTGGCCCTCGCTCAAGTCTACGTTTAGAGGTGTTGTTAGAATAATTGAAGTCTTATACTTTGAGCTTTGACTTTTTAATGATGTATGACAATTTGACTCTTTCTCTTAGTCCCGAATTTATTTATTAATATTATTCACTATTGTTTATATTTTCTTCAGCGACTAAGAATATGTGTATGATATGTTAAGAGGCTTGTTTGGGGTTCCTTCGGGTTCCTCATTCATCGTGTCACGTCTAGGCCCTAGTTTGTGTCGTACCAAATATGGTATTAGAGCACTAGATTGTTAATGGTCCTAGTAATTCGACAGATAGCATCGATTAGAGTCTTATTCATAGTTGTGAAGCACACCACAACTGTGAATGGGAGGTCATGAGGTGTTTTAGGAGATGTTTCACTTCTTCACTGTCTATATCGTGCCTTAGTTGTAAGGTATGACTTATTCCCCTACCGAAGGTTCTTTTCTCTTCTAGTTATTGATCATGCCGCTACAAAGAGGAAGACTAAAAAGGGGTCGTGCACCTTTGTGACAACCTGCTTACCCCACTCCTCAAGCTTCTCAAGATGAAGGGGCTATCGAAGTTGAATTCGGGAATGCTATCACTATGTTGGCACATGCAATGACCAACTAAATACACCAAGGGGTCCACGCTTATTTCCACTCCAACTTCTAGGGTGAGGGATTTCACCAAGATGAACCCACTGGAGTTTCATGGATCCAAGATGGATGAGGATCCCCAAGAGTTCATAGATGAGGTGTACAAGGTGCTATACATTATGGGGGCCAATTCGGAGGAGAAGACGGAACTAGCAGCCTACCAACTAAAAGGAGTGGCTCAAATTTGGCTTGTGCAATGGAAGGGGGAGACTGAAATGACAATGCCATTCTATGGTAGGAGTTCAAAGCCTCATTCCTTAACCAGTTCTTTCCTATTGAGCTAAGGGAAGCTAAAATGATGGAGTTCATAATTTTTAAGCAAGGCTCTATGATTGTGAGGGAGTATGCCCTCAAGTTCAACAGGCTCTCCAAATATGCTCCTTAGTTGGTGGCCGAGCTGAAGTCTAGGATGAATATATTTGTCAAGGGGGTATCCGACTTAATTAATGAGGAATGTTGTGTCGCCATGTTGACAGGTAATATGAATTTGTCCTGCCTCATGACCTTGCTGAACAACTTGAGGGAGAGAATCTTAGGAAGAAGAGAAGGGGAGAGTCTAAGTGAGGGTGATCGGTTCCAACAAGGAAACAAGTTTCTAGGCCAAGGATCTTCTAGTGCTCCTAACAAGAGAGTTGCTAAGGATAGGGTGCCTAACCCAAGTCTCCAAGGGGGTGATGATGGGTGACTCATCTTAGATGTCCAAAATGTGGGAGGAATCATGGTCGCACATGTTTGAGGAACACAGATGCATCCTTTGGGTGTGGTGAAATGGACCACAAAATTTTGAATTGTCCATATGCTCAAAACAGGGGTAACGGTGGTGATGTTGAACAAGGGGGTGCTGCAAGACATAATCAGTTCTATACTCTTCGAAGGAGCCGAGGAGGGGATGAGGTGTTCGTTGATTTTATCAGTATGTTGAGGGTTTTCTTTATTTTTTTGTGCATGCTTTAATAGTTTTGGGAGTCACTATTTCTTTTATTATTCCTTTGTGCTAATAAGTTTCATCTGTGTGTCCCGAATAGTTATGCGAGTCTTTTTGATGTTTACCCCCCACTAATGAGTTTATTGTGGATAGAAATTCTATAGGAGGATTGCCCCATATCATTATTGCATAAAGTGTTGTTTAGTGATGTTGTTGAACTTGGCACGATAGATTTGGCTTTGTCATTACGGTGCTTAGGTTACATGCATAGCAAGCTTCCATTGGTTGTAGAACCCGTAGAGTTAATTTCCTATTTCCTAATGAGTCCGCACTTGGGTGGGAAGGTTATAAAGTGGTAAGTATGGGTAGATTCATTTCTTTTCTTAGGCCAAAATTGATCTTTGAGGGTTGTTGAGTCGGTTTCAGAAGTCAATGAGTTTCTTTATGTCTTTTCCGATATTGTGAATTTGTGGTAATGTCTTTTGCTTGACCTATGCCTTGGCTATGTTTGTGGATGGTATAATGATTCATTTCTGAAAGTAAGGAAGAGCTTGTGGATCATTTGAGGGTGATATTGTGTATTTTGAGGACTGGAAGATTGCTTGCTAATTATAGAATGTGGGAATCATTGGAGGGTGGTTGGAGAAGTACATCAGTTAACTAGGCTGGGAATGAGGTTGGGTGAAGTTGAGAATGGTGGTGTAGTGGTCTTGATGGTTCCGATTGTCCTTTGGTTGAAGAGGTCTAGTTAATCAAGGCTATGATTCCGCCTTAATAGAGTTGGAGGTCTTGGTGAGGGATGGTAGAGTCGAGGTTTTCTCCCAAGGGAAAGATGGTGGCATTTGGTGCCAAAGTGGGCTATGTGTGTTTAAGGTTGGAAATTGGTTTAAGGTTTGTAGGTCCTTATAGGGTTTAGAGGAGAAATTGGTGAGGTTGCATAAGGATTGGAGTTGCCTATGGATATGAATATGGTTCATCCGATTTTCCAGGTGTTTATGTTAAGGTGGTGTGTGGTAACCCAAGTGCTATGGTTTCCTTGAAGGTTGTTGATGTGATGAAAGACAATTTGACTTATGGGTGGTTCCGATAGAAATCTTGGATAAACAAATGATGAAGTTGAGAGACAAGGATTTAACTTCTGTCAAGGTTCTTTAGAGGACTCAACAAGATGAAGGAGCCACTAGGGAAGCCGAAGCGGTCATAATGGAGCGATATTCGTACCTTTTTCACTCTATTCAAGCCTTAGATAATAACTAAGTTCTTTATATGATTTCAAAGTCTTGAGTTTCACCCCTCATGTCATTTGCATACATTCCTGTTTATATTGACAAGTTCATGGTGATTTTGACACTTATGTTGAGACTTTGAAATGATGTTTTAGGTGCATTGTTGCATTCTTATGTGGGCTGAAATCATCTTGATTACTTCTCTTATATAGCTTCTTTGACATCCGGGGACGAATGTTCCCAAAGGGAAGATATTGAAACGACCCCAAGAAGTGCTCGAAAATATGCGTCGAAAGTGTCCATATTCATAATTTCCATATATCTCAAAATTCATGCTTGATATCAAAAGTTTGACTTCTTATTCGTGATTGAGGACAGAATTGAGTGGGGAATGGGTATGAACACGATTTTAGAGCAACTGTAGAAAATTTTTGTTTTCCAAAAATTTATGAAACCAGTGAGGGTCCGACACGGCCAGGGCGTAGACTAGTGTTATTTTTGGCTTCCAATTCTGTTTTGGTCCAAGGCTTTGAGGCCTTGGGTCTAAGCCTTCCTATGCATAAAAACACCTATACTTAGTCATTTTTCAATCTTATATCATTCAAGACACTCCCCAAAACCCTCTCTAACACTTAGAAAAATATTTCACCCAAATTCAAGTGTTCCAAACTCATTCAGGATCTCAAGAAATTCATTCAAGCTTCATGTTCTCATTCAAATCTCTATCAGAGAAATCTCCAAAGTTGAGATATGTGGGTTTCAACCATTGGGTCCTTTCATCCATGGTGCCCAACCTTCCTTTTTATACAAATTGCATGTTTTCAACTTGATTTACTTATGAGTACTACTTATTATGAAATTTGACTATAAATAATATTGGGGTTTTATGAAATATTGTCCAACTATGCATGTTTTGAGCTATGGAGCTATGATCTGTTGTGTGAATTTATTATGGGTTTTGATGTATCTTGCAAAAGGGCATTACCTAGTGTTGGTGGGTTGATTTACATTGATTTTTCTCACATGATTTCACTCTTGACTTGATGGATTTTGAACTAGCATTATATACCCGCCAAGTATTTGGTAAAATAGCTTGTTAGGTATTCTTGAGTTATTGAGGGTCTATTGCATGACTTATGAGTTAAGTGACTTTAGGATGATGAAAGGAATGTGGGTATGTGTTCAATTCATGACAAGTACCTATGGTGTTGCAAGGAAATTGTTTGGATACCATGTTTGTTGTGTTCTTGAGAAAATTGAGAAGTCTTTTCTTGATGCTAGAAATGTAATGGTTTCATGAGCTCTTTCTATGACTCCTACTGAAAAGATTATCTCATAAGGTATGGACCTTCTATAAAATCTGCCAAAAAGGCCATGCCATAAGGTAGAATGACTCATGGCTCCTAGCGAAAACATTATATCGTAAGGTGAAGACATCCTATAAGATCTGTCGTAAGGTACGATTCATGGTTCTTACCGAAAAGATCATATCGTAAGGTAAGGTACAACTCAGCGCTCCTACTTAAAAGATGATATCATAAAGTAGGGGACATAAGACTATGTTGTAATGTAGGGGTATGGGCAACACTCTCTGAAAAGGTTATACCGTAAGGCGAGTGGGTGACTATTTGGCCCATCTCATGCATGTTGGTGAAAGGTTTGAGTATGTATTCTATATTGAGTTTACATTCCTTGATTAAAATTTACAAGCATGTTTTAGCATAAGCAATATTCATGCATGCCATATTGATCTTACACTTAATTTTTTGCTTATAATTATGCATTACGATTGTGTTGTCTATCCCTTGCTTGCATTGCATCCTACATAGTTAGTACATTCAAACATACTAACGCATACTCTATACTTATATGATGTTACCATGTAGGAACCAGAGTACCAATTGATCATCCTCCACGTGGCTAGATTGTCTTCCGAAAGATAACCTTTGGTGAGTCCTCAAGTTCGGGGATACAAGCTATGCTACTATTATTCTTTGCTTATCTCTTTATGTTGGATATTTGACACTATAAGGGTGAGCCCGAAAAGTATCTTGGCCCCCGCTCAAGTCTACCTTAAGAGGTGTTGTTGGAATAATTGAAGTACTTATACTTTGAGCTTTGACTCTTTAATGATTTGTCACAATTTGACTCTTTTCCTTAGTCTCGAATTCCTTTATTTGTATTATTCACTATTGTTTATTTTACTTTCGTGACAAAGGATGTGTGTATGATATGCTAAGAGGCTTGTTTGGGGTTCCTTCGGGTTCCTCATTCATCGTGTCACGTCTGGGCCCTAGTTTGGGTCGTGACAAACTTATAGGAGTTTTGACCAAAGTCAACCGTTCAAACTCCAAAATCTCCAAAACACAAAAAATGATATATAAACCAAATGAACGACCAGACAATCGAACTATCAGCGCAGTAAGTCATGATCTGAGGTTGCTTCGGGAAAGCTCTTAACGCCGGAAAGAATGAGGAGTGGATAAAATGCCCTGAAGGGTGATACATCACACACACGACTAATTATAGATTCAAACTCCACTCACAAAAGTTACAACTTAAATGGTCTATAATTCTTTATATCATAGACATAGATCTTATAATGTAGAGCTCAAGAAATAGTGCTTAATATATAACTAAAGACTCAACGGCAGCCAATCAGGTCCCTTGTTGAGGTTGAGCAGCGCTCTCTCTTGAGAATGACTTTTGCTTTGAGTATTCTGATTAGCAAAAGATGAGATGTTCCTTGTCAACATGCTCTCTTCATAAAAGTGGCAAAAATGTAGGAGCAACAACATTGGTCAAGGTTTCGGACCTTTCTGTGCCTCTATTGCAATGCTCACTGACCACTGTGGTAACTGTAGCTTTACAACTGCACACAATTGACTCGTTTTGTACAACAAGGGTTCTAAGGGTTAGATCCTGTTATTTAATTTGGTCCCTTTTCAAAGTAGTTTGTTAATTATCAAAACTTTGAACTTCAACAATACAATAAAGGTATTACGTAATTCTCGAATCATTTATCCTAGCATTTATATCTTAGTAATGTCATATATTATCCCATATCTATGGTGGAATAACTTATCCTGAAATAAGTTGTTTCAAATTAAAAGAACCCTAAATTGTCATCATACCCAAATTTATCGTGTTTCAGATGCATAAATTTATCAAAACTATTTATCTAACATAATAATTGTAAATGAAAGAAAGTGTAGTAAATATAATAGGGGGACACTGATAGTAACAAGGTAGATATTAATGATGTTATGGGCGACAGTTGTAGCCGAGGTGGAACTTTCTCTAGCTATTTCGATTTATTTCTTTGATTCTATTTATATAATAGGGGGACACTGATAGTAGTAAGGTAGATATTAATGATGTTATGGACCACAAATGTAGCCAGGGTGGAACTTTCTCTAGATATTTCAATTTATTTCTTTGGTTCTATTTTGTAAATTGAACTCCCTTTGGCAAATTTCTGCAAGAGTTTGTAATTTGTAATATTTTTCCTAAGTAGTACTAGAATAAAAAGAGGAAAACTAGTGTTAATGATGTGAGTTGGCTTATGACATATGTAGTGCAGGTTTTTAATTCAGTGTCTAAACTTAGATGTCACTATAGTAACGCAATCAGCTTGAGAAAATTACAACCTGGATAGAGCTCATTAATTAAGTGATACACATTAAAACATCTTCTTAAATACCTTAATAAAAGATGTAAACTATATTCTAAAATGTGAAGTTGTCCCCTGTTAAGTAGGGTTGCCCTTGGATCAAAGAGAAAGGTTCAAAATATTTTAAAATGTCATACTTGACAGTCATGTCCTAAAATACTTTAAACGGCCATTGCTACCTATTAGGTTAGAAGTTTCCATTGTGCATTCTGAATTAACAATCAATTAATAAATACATATGATTTCCTGAAAAATCATCATTTTATTTAATAGTTGAATTTGTGAAAAGGGGTTAAAGGAAAGTGGACTAAGACCAATCAAGTTTGTTCCCTTGGTACTAAAATATCAAGGTCGTCATTTCATACAAAATAATAATCTTCTAAAAGGATATGGATAGTATCAGAGAGGGAGAAACTTTAAAGCCTCTTTCATAGATGATACTAAATGGTGAAGAAAAAAATTAAATAATTTTAAGCCTCCAGGGTTTTTTCTAATGTCATATATTATTTGCAAAGCCCCTTTTTTATAGGTCCAAAAATTAAACCGTCCTCTTAATATGCGATTTAAGATTGATTGTTGGGATTTTAAGGGTCGTTATGACTACTTCCAGCTACAAGACAGTCTTTCTCAGGTGAGGTTTCGCTGAGATGCCCGATCATGTTCCAGCGCTATGTGGCAGGCAATTGAGGTTCTTCGTGTTATATCGAGAAGGTGGGAATGATCCTCTTCATTTTTCCCGGATTCTTTATAATTGTTCCATAGAGTTTCTTTTCATCGCGCGTCGTTGTGTGATACACTTTTATACATATATATATATATATATATATATATATATATATATATATATATATAAAGAGAACAAAATTCACATATATACAACGTAGATGAAGGAAATTTGACTCAGCCACTATTTGCAATTTAGTACACAAGTTCATACAGCAACTATATACTCTGATGTCACGGAACAAATGTGATAGCATATGCTATAGGTTCCACGACCACATAGAAATCTCGATATGAAAAAGAGAGATTTTATTATAATCAGGCAAAGTAGCTTTCAATTAGGCCTACTATAGATACCATACCTATAAAAATCTTCATTTTAATAAATAACTAATCTCTTCCTTATTGTAAACTATACATCATAAGCCCTTCCATTATATTATATATACATATTCTTATCAACCAAAGTGTTACAAGTTGAAGTTTGAAGTTAAAGAAGCTTTTCTTGGTTCTCCAACTTGTCTCTTCATAGACAAGAATTAGTCAAGATGGTGATGAGTAACAGCATAGAGAAATCATTCAGAATCAAACATGAAGACAAGAATAACAAGTTCTTGTCAAAGCTTCTTTCAAAGGAAAACTCCAAAGCTTCTGCTTCTATTCCTTCTTTCAGAGTTTACTATAATGATGTTCCAAGCTCTGTTCCTTTCACTTGGGAGTTACAACCTGGTACTCCTAAACCGACATTTTCTCAAACTTGTTTATTGCCTCCTCTTACTCCTCCTCCTTGTTACTACTCCAACAACACTAATAATAATAGTACCAACAAAAATAACTCTAGATCCAAGCTATTTCATTCCCTAATCATGAAGTTTAATCCCAAAAAATCTCCATTACCTTCATCTCCCTCATATTCATCTTCATCTACTCTATCATGGTCATCTTCTTCACAATATTCATCAATCTCTGCGCCAGCAATTCCTTTTCATAGCCAAGCGTCATCTTTTGATGAGTATATAACGCCAGCATCCAAATTATGTCATGGTAATAAAGCGGCTGGAAATTCTGTATTTATGCTGAAAAAAGCATTCTTTTCTATTGTCGGTGGACGTCGATCTAACTAATTATGATTCAAATTTTATAATTTATTTGTGTTCTCCATTACATAAGTGATGGAATAGAAGAAAGGGTTGTGAGAATTGAACAAGTTACATCTATTATAAGCCTTAGATGGACATTAATTTCTTTGTGTTTGAATTATGTCTTGGACTTTTTGTGTCTCGTGACTTTGGTTTGCGCACTGCAAACATTATCTTTCATGATGAATGTAATTAATTAACTTTATTACTATTTCCTCATTTCATTTTTATTTATCAAATTGAATTTCGAACGTTCATTAATTATTCAAGTTGAATTTTTTATGCTCACGTAGTAATAATTATTGTCATGAATATTTTATTATCATGTGTATATTTTAATATAATAATTGATATTTAGTCTTAATTCTTGAGAAATAAATAATTAATGTTAAATGTAAAAATAAAAATATTTCTTTTAATATGTTAAAGTAAAAATATATTTTTAATATAAAAGATAAGTTAAGTTCTTTTAATACATTAAGAATAAAAACATATTTTTACTAAAAGAACAGTATTCAAATGATTATATATCTCTCTTGGTTTTTCTTCCTCCAATACTTGGGGCTCTTCTTCTTATGAGCGCAGTAAAACTTTTAAATGTTGCATTATGTTTTTTATTTTCAGTTGCACGTACATTATAATCAATCATCATGTTATGAATTTTTATCAGTGTAAATTGGGTCATGAGAGAAATGAGCTAGGTAGACGATGATATTAAAAGTTTTGTTGAGGGTACTTAGGATTTAATAATATATATACTTATTTATTTATTTTTTATACTTATGATTTAACTTTTGATAAATGTTGTTCTTTGTGACTGCTTTTTTCATCTATATAACTAAGCATTGGTCACTCCCAAACCGGAAAGGAACAATATCAAGAATCTGACGACAATATAATTATAATTAATGTAATAATTCTCTCTGTAGCAGATCAAATTGGAATCATTATTTTAATTAAGTCGTAACCATAATTTATAATAATATTAAAATAAGTGGTAGCAGTTCAATAATACAGTGGAAGTGTTGAATAAGGAGAAGACATAAGTCTTGGATTACGAATCAATGTGTCCCTTTTAGGTGTATTAAATAAAATGAGGGGAAGTTAGTTGGAAGTTTCTATCTCAGCAATAAATTAAAGTCTTCCTCAGATCTGCAAATTGGAATCTTTTTAGCTGTGTTGTTCATTGAAGCAGTGGTAGAGAGGCTTCTACCTTATCACCACTAGTTATGCCACGTGGTGTCTGCAAATACATATAAATGACTGCACATTCGTGTTATGACCCAAAAATGAACCAAGACTAAAAGACCATAAACATCAAAATAACCAGTAATAACGACTTTATAGATAGATCGATAGATATGAAATATATCTCTAAACCTCTCATTCAAGATCTGATGTCATGAGTATAAAGGAACATCTAAACAAGTACCGACAAGAAGTAAATACATTATAGTCTCAAAATCATAATAAAGATTATAAAAGTACTGAAAATAATATCTAATGGAGACTCGGGATCCTGAGTCTCACCACAAGATTGAGGTAAAATCAACTGCACAAATCAAAATCAACCACCACATGAAAATCCCTAATGCAAGTTGCGGGGGAGAAAAATAGGGTGAGTACACATAATATGTACCTAATAAATTTAACTAACCAGGAAAGAATAATTAAATGAACCATGAAATAAACTAGGTTAAAGAAAACCAATTTTTTAGGGTGTGTGAAGCAGTGTCAAACCAAAATATCCAATATATACAGAAAACTCCACAATATATAGTAAATAAAAAGATAAGCACAAATCACGATACTATATATCACTCAAATGTAGTAGTGACATGATCTTAATGATGATGCAGTGTGTGCAATGCAGGGTGAAATCAAGATTGTAGCACAACCTATCGTATACACCTATGGAGTTGTGCTTTCAGGCATGACTCATGGAGGCCTCAAAGACCATATACCTCAATCATAATATCTCATTTCTCCTTGCCACCTCCTTGTGATCAAGGTTACCACATATCACAATGTATTCACTATTCAATCTTAAACTGTCTCGACAAGGATTCAAGATACAATGATTTTAAAACTATCTCATTTTCTTATCAAAACGTGATTCTATAACTATTGGAGTTCCCAAATGTTACAATATGCAATATGAAAGTGGATGCAGACGGAATGCGAAATAGGAATAATAGTCATCCTCTCAATTCAGAACATATACCACATTTCCTCAAATCACAATAATATCATTAAGTTAACCACCTTAATATGCATAATAAGTCTCAGTCATAATCATAATTTTCAATCATAAAACAATTGTACACCCCATTTTCATAAGTCAAAGTAATAATTTATGTACTTCCATAATTCCATGTCAAACACAAGTTAAATAAGAACCTCCATACAGACATTACGTCAATAATTCACAACACATACACGTAATATGACCCTTCCCTCTAGAATATAGCATACGAATGTTCATTACTATATCCCAACCCAATGAAGGGTTAGTTAAACCTACCTCAAGGTCGAACCACACGTGAACACATCAATCAGAAGATTGACTAATGAAAACTGACTTCAAAACGTCAACTCACTATCAAAAAAGCAATCTACACATCGGGGTCTATTGGTACCCATATTACCCTAATTGGTGTCGGGGGTAAAATCATCTAAAAATTGATTAAACCTCAAAAGCATCAGATCTAAAATTGAGTTTGGAATCATGTTCTATGTGAAAAAATGGAAGTCACATGTGAAAATCCCATACAAATTGAGTGAAAATGAGCTGAAATACATCAATTTTCTTCTCAAATCAAGGATTCTTGAATTTCATAAAATTAGGAACTAGAGTCAAGAAATTTGGAGTTAAAATTATAAAGTAATTAGTAAGAAATCAAGGTTTCATGTTAAAAATACTTACCCAAATGTTTTTCTTACAAGATTTCCTTCAAAAATCGCCGACCCAAGCTTTTGGAATTCAAAATGGAAGAATTGGGTGTTTTCTAGATGAAACATTGTTTAGACATTTAATGACCTCCACAAATGTGGACCCCATCTACGAGCATGAAGGTAGGTTTCGTGAACTCAGAGGTGAATCAATTCCCTACTCCGCGAATACAGGACCTCTTCTGCAAATGTGGAGGTATACGTGACCTCTGCGAACATGGAGAGCTATACCGTGAATGCAGAGAAGGAAATTAGAGACACTAGATATTAGCAATTATCTCAATACAAAATCACGGAATTAACCCTCAAAATTTGTTCGAAATTTGATACACACAAATCATATATGCAATCCTACTAAATTCAATATTCCAGACTCAATAAAATTATCAAAACTCGAATCCAAGGTTTCGTTGACTTGAAACTTGATAATGCGCGACTAGACTAGTCTAGGCCACTTGAAATGCTAAAACACTACCACAATGCCTAAAAATTGTGACGACGCATTCCTAGTACTAAAATCACCTCCCGGAATCATCAGAAATCCAATCCGAGCACCCGTCCTGAAACATTAACCAAATTCAAACTTAGCTCTTTCTAATCCAAAATTTCAAACTTAAGACCTCATTTTTTGTTATACTTGACAAAATTATCAAAATACTCACAGATGAGAGATGCTCACATAATGTGTCCTTCTAAAACTTTTTGATAAATTCGAGGCTAGAAATGTGATCAACACGATAAATTATATGAAAAATGGTATTGGTTGATTTTTAAAGTAACCAGATCAAAAGTTAATTTTTCAAAGCAAAAATGCAAGTCCAGAAAAATGCGTAACATGTATGCGTCATGGACTTGTAGTGGATTTTTACTTGATGGTGATTTCTATATTTTCTAAGAGATTAGAAACTTGATAAGAAGATTTTCGACGAAAATTGCCATGGAGTGCCCAAGTCTGTGACACGGACTTGCTTTTTCGTAGGGCAAATTTTCAATTTTTTTCAAGATATATTCCAAACTTTTCTCCATCCCTCCTAAACTTAAAACCTGACCAATATAGGTCCTTTTTGTTTTTTCCTAAAAAGTGTTTCAAAATCCATTCTAAAGTCTTTTACGCTAAAACTTAGTGAGGATTTGAGAGAAGAAGAGAAGAAAAGCTAGGGTTTGAGAGATTGAGGTCAAATTCTTGCAAGGTTGAGTGTCTTTTTTAATTTTAGGTATAAAACACAAACCTAAAGCATGAGATTTTTCTCCCATGTGCCCCGTGAGTTTTTAAAGAAGAGTGATGATGACATTGATGTTCCCATGATTGCATATTCTTTAAAAAGTTCTATAATGTTTAACCTATTTCGCTTATACTATATAATTGATAATTTCTATAAATTTCTTTCTTGAACATATGGTTTTGAATTCCTATGTTAAGTATAAACCCTAGGTTTGTATTTATTAAAATTTGCAAGAATAAACTTAGAAAATTAGTCTAGAGCCTTGGTAGCATGAATGTGCATGTGATTGTGATTGTAATGTGAGAGTGCAGATGATGATTTGATGGAATTTGATGTTCCTAGATCTTAAAAATCATGAAATAATTCTAAGATAATATTCCTAACAAAAGAATTGATGGTTGATGTGATGAATTGAGTTGACAAATATACAACGAGATTAATTAGATGAGTTAACCAAATGAATGATGTCTCATGAGCATGTTGAGTCCTGGGAGGAGTGTTCAGAATTAACTTGAGTAAGAGTAAACAACAAACTCAAAATCAATAACTTCATAGCAAGTGAAGGAGTGGATTTAACCATAAAATCAGATATTTCCCTGTTGTCCCAAAAAGAGGACTGATGTTATTACTTGTGGATCCACTAATGGGATGTCCTTTACCCTGATAAGGCACTAGATGGATATGCAACAACATCGCATGGTTGTATCATCACTGACTCATAGGTGATGATGTTTGATTAGAGAAACTCGCAGATAGGTCATGATGGTATCTGATGTGTTGTCAAGATACAACACATTTGATGCCTTAAACAAGGGATTTTGTGAGTTCTTAAGGAGATTTTTAATTGTTTTAATGTGTTTTTGTGTTAACCTTGTAGAAAAGTTAGGTAGGCATGATTTTGAAGAAAAGTTGCAGTTTTTGCTGAAGCATAGGCCATACGAGCCCACCTACGAGTCGTAGCTCAAGCTACGAGTCGTAGGTAGTGTCATAGTAAGCATCAGGACAAAAAATCAGAAATCTGCCAAGTGAAGGTCACTCCTACGAGGAGATTCTACAAGTCATAATACATACTACGACTTGTATAGGTGGACTCATAGTAAGAATCAAAGAGCCAAAATGTTGGACCAAAAAAATTGAAGATCAAGACTACGAGACAAACATATGAATCATAGACGAAACAATGACTCGTACGTATAGGTCGTACCAGTTTAGTCCAAGATGCCAAGCTTGATATGAGACCCCAACTATGACTTATAGGTTATCCTATGAGTCGTAACTGCTAGACTTATTAGCTGTCAACTGTCTTTACTGTGTAAATTCTAGGGTTATTTTTTAAATACTATATATAATTTAAGTTAGGTTTTTGAGATGAGAGTTTGACCAATAGACAATCTACCATTGCATTTTGAATTTTTTTTAGTTTTTAGAGTAGTTTGTTTTTCTCTCTTGGAAAACCCATTTTGGGGATACAAATCTTGCCTTGTACTTATTGTTGATCAATCAAGCTTGCTGGTTTGCAACTTGTAGTGCCTATTTTCTTTATTGTTATTCGTAAAACTCTCAACTATGTCTATCATGTGCATTTTTTTGCAATTTGATTTAGCCATGAGTAGCTAAGCATACACAACTTGGGGTTGTGGGAACCATGGGTAGTCAACTTGAAATAACTTAGGTTCCTTGCATTTCTATGATTGGGGTTTTGCATTTATTATCTATTTCCTTCATTTTTATTGTTATTTAGTGGTGGCCAACATCAAATCCTGCTTACTATTAAGATCCTGACTAAGGTAGTGATGAATAGGATAAAGGAGGTGGATGATAGAATACAATTGATGTGTTCTCTCCTAATAAACCAAACCTGACCAAGGGGAGATTGACTGGACTATTGGTAACGATTAGTTGCCACACCATGGTGGCCAACTAAGCGCCTTGGTGAAATTTGACCTTCACCTTCACAAGAGGGCTGGAAGAACCTAAGTTACCTTCCTGCATCTAAATCACCAATTATAGCTATGTTATCTAGGGTAATCAAGTCAATCGACCATGGGGAACACAATTCCCAAGTTATCCCTAAAATTGAGTATTTTCTTGCATTATAGTTAGTGTTTATTTTATTTTGTTTTTGAACTACGCCTTTCCCCACGCCCATTTAGAGATTTTAGTCATAATACTAGAATTGATTAGTAGTGAAGTCTTGTAGTCAACCCTATATTTCCTGTGGATTCAATCCTAACCTCGGTTAGGTTAATTGCTGACAATGATCATTTTTTTATTGGAGCGTGAACATCAGGTCGTCAAAAATTATGGCACCGTTGCCGGGGGCTATGGCTAGGTTTTGATTTGATTTCACTATTAGTTAATTCTAGTGTTGATTTCTAGAGTCTCTTGTACTTTACTTTTGTTTTTGTTTTTGTTGTTTGATTTTACTTACAGGGTATACTAGGTTGTATGCCCAATACGAGGAGCCAAGGCAATCCCTTAGGTCCACTCAATTTGGAGATCCATCGATTACTAAGAAAAATGGCTCAAGTGAATGAGCATACTGAGGTTGAGGAGCATATGAATATGAATGAGGATATGGAAAGAGAGGAGAATCCACAACAAAGGGTAACAGGACACAACTCAAGGACTTCAATAAAAATGCTTATGGGTGGAATCAATATCGATTGAACCCTATGGCTATGGATGTTACCGGTGCTATAGTACTGCCTCTTCTACCAGCAGACACTAAGTTCAAGGTATCGAGTGGATTGCTTCAAATGCTTCGAAAACATGGTCTATTCACAAGGATACCTTAGGAGGATCACCACCGTCAACTTCAAAATATGGTGTTTGTTTGCAAAAGTGTCATTGGGACACAAAACCTTTCTCTTGATATGGTTGGTTTAAGAGTGTTTCCACTATTATTGACTAGTAATGCAGTTGTATGGTTGTTCGAGCTTTCTCCTGATACAATCACAAGTTGGGCTGAACTTCAGAGGGTATTCCTTGAAAGATACTTCCCAAGATCTAAGAAGTTGTCGCTCAAGGACCAAATCAACAACTTTGAGCAATTGCCCCATGATTCTATCAGCACAACATAAGAGAGGTTTACTAAATGCTTGAGGATGGTCCTTGATCACAAGATTGTGGATGATGCCTTGGTTGAGATTTTCTATCGAGCGCTTGATAAGAATAGTCAAGCTTGCGCCGACACAATCATAGAAGGCATGTTCTTGGACCAACCTTTTGCGTTGATAGTCGTAAGGATGAAGCAAGTGGTCAAGACAAATAGAGCATGGAGTCAATGAGAATGGAGTGTGATGAAACCTTCTTGTGCGGTTAATACCAATAGTGAGCAAGCAAAGGTAAACAAAGAGATTATGGAGCAACTTGCTCAACTTCGCACAAGTATGGACTTGGTTTTAAAGCAAAATCAAGCAAGTATCAAGACAGTTACTCACCAACCTCCGAAGGCTCCTACCTATGATGAACCATTCTTTGATGAAGATGTATGTTTTGAAAGAAACCAAGCGGCAGGTTTCCAGAACAACCCCCAAGGGTCCAATTCATACAATTAGAGGCCCGGTTCCGGGAATCAAGGTAGGACTTCAGCCGTGATGGGATGTATAGAGACAATCGGGGTGGATACTATGAGAGAGAGAGCACCTGACGCAGAATGGGGGAGAAGAGAGGGATTCATGAATGGTCCTTATATGCCATCACACAATCGTGATGCCGAATCAAGTAACTCCAAGATTGAAGAAATGTTCGAAAAATTGTTGAAGTGAGCCGACCATCAAGATGAGACTTTAAAGGGAATGAAAGCAGATATCTCAAATATTAACCGAAAGATAGAGTCTCACTCGGTGGCTATCAAAAAACTTGAACAACAATTTGGGCAAGTCTCTTCATAATTGAACCAATGCCAAAAGGGCACCCTACCTAGTAACACGGTTCAAAATCCAAAGAGTGAAGGGAATTGCATGGTGGTGATGAGTACGAGTGGCAAGAGCACCATAGATCCCCCTATGCTGGTAATTATGGATGAACTTGATGAGAAGGGTATGCAACAAGAATAGGTAAGCGAGCATGAAAAATTGAAATCAATTCCCAAACCTCCTCCTTTCCCTCAACGATTTAAGAGAAAAGAAAAGGAGGATAAATTCAAACACTTCCTTTTGATGTTGAAGCAACTCTCCATCAACATTCTCCATCTAGAAGCTTTGGAGAAAATTCCTGGGTATGCCAAATATTCGAAGGACTTAGTCACCAAGAAACGCATTTTGTGCCAAGAGTTTTCGCAAGAACTCAACAATGTAGTGCAATTATGACTAAATGTCTTGCTAAAAAGTGAGAGGACCCGGTGCATTTACCATCCCTTGCACCATTGGCGATGTCGAGTTTGCAAGAGCATTGTGTGACTTAGGAGCGAGCCTCAATCTGATGCCTCTTGCGGTATTCAATAAGCTTGGCCTTGGTACTCCTACCTCGACAGGAATGAGGTTGCTTATGGCAGATCGAACCATTAAAAAACCGGAGGAAATCCTCTTGGATGTGCTTGTTAAAGTGGATAAATTAATCTTCCCAGCGGATTTTGTGATCATTGACTGCAAAGTGGATTTTAAGGTGCCCATCATTTTGGGAAGACCATTTCTGGCCACCAGGAGAGCCCTAGTGGATATGGATTTAGGTCACTTGCGGTTTAAGGTTAATGATGCAGAAGTCATGTTCGATATTTGTCAATCCATAAAACACCCAGATGAGTACAAGAGTAAGGTATGGACCCTCGATGACAGTTGAAGAAGGAAGGTAATAAAGTCGAGTCGTGACATTAAACTAGGTGCTTCTTGGGAGGCAGCACAAGCATTTTTGATAATTGTTGGCTTGTTTTAAATGTTTTTGATTGTTGAGATTTTTAGATAGAAGGTGTGAGTTTGTATTTATGTTTGAAAGATATTGATGCAGTTGTAATATTGTGGGAATTATTGTGTTTTAAGATTTAATTTGCAAGTGAGGATTGAAGAACTGAAGATCTAAAAAATGACACTTGGAGCAGCCTCTACGATTCAGGCCTACGAGTCGTAGTCCTCACTACGACTCATAGTCATGCATCATATAGGGAATCAGTGAGTATGGCACATACACTACAAGCCAACCTTATGATTCGTAGGATGCCCTACGAGTCGTAAGTGAGGTTCGCAGTGCCTAGGTATGATTCCTACATTTTCTTAAGTGTTGGGTCTACTATGAGACCAGGACTATGAGTCATAGGACAACCTTTGACTCGTAGTCGAGGTTTTGTAGCCCCAATTTGCATAATTTAAATGCCGACCCGATTTCATTTAAAAGGGGGTCAAAATAAAATTTGACCCTCAAAATTCATTCCACATAACCCTAAGGCAACGGAAAACCCCTCCGCCATCTGCCACATCTTTTTTCCAATGAAAGTTCTGATCCCCCATGTCATTTTTCGGCAAGGATTCTGGCGAAGTCTCCATTTTCTAGGGTTTCGTATTAATTTTGATTCTCTTCACTTTGGTTTGCTCCTTCGATCGATTGGTAAGCTTCATGGTTAAATTTAGCATCCTTTTGTAGTAAGCCTATTCCTTAGTCAAGTGTTTGCTTAGTTCAACCATGTTTATTAGTGCCATGTGATTTCTGTTCTAGACAAGAATCCTAGGGCTTGTGTGTTATGGGAAACTTTGCTATGATTCAAACATTTTTTGAATTCTTGTATGGATGATTGCAAATGCAAAAATTATTGGTTCAAGAAATGTGAAGCTTAGTTTTTTCCATACTAGTGTACGCATTGTTAATAGGGTTGGAACTTAGGAGATGTGGGGATATCTCATATGCTTTAACCTATTGGGCTTGACTGAAATGATCTAAAATACAATTGCAATCTCTTTGGCATATCTTGTTAATATTAAATATGAGCTTTGAAAGAGTTCGGTTAGCATTGTGCTTGATGTTCTATTAAAGTGAATCGATTCTTAGGGATGAACATTGTTCTGTATTTCTAATGAGACTGAGGGATTGATTGTATGTCAAGAGTGTTTATTTTGTGGTTTGATTTGTTGCTTTGTTATGGGAAAATGTTAACCACGATTGCCTTCTGTTTCCTGCTACGAGGCACTCCTGCGACTCATAGTTTCCTCTACGAGTCGTAAAGGTCCCTCGCTGTAAGTAACAATCATCTGTGGTTCCTTCATACTTATTATATGAGGCTCACATACAACTTGTAGTTCCTACTATGACTCATAGTGAGAGTCTCGTAAGCTTATCTGAGTTCTACAAAAATATTTTTGAAAATGGTTACAAGCCTAGACTATGACTCGTAGGGTGTCGTACAAGTAGTAACCGTGTCTCGTATCTGGGATCAGAAAGCAATTTTGAAGGCATACTAGTTCTACGAGGGTATTATACGGCTTGTAGGTCACCTTACGAGTCGTAACTGCACTCGTATCTGCAAACCTATAGTTGCATCAATGAATATTTACTTTTTATTTGTTTTTGTTTCTTTTTCTTTATTTTGTGCTTTAGTGGATCAAACATATTGAGCTGGCATGTGCTCTGTGGTTTGTTTGCAAATAAAATGCCCTAAGAAATCCAACCCTTTCAAAGGAGATTGGTGGATGAGTCATCTGAGACTGAGAAGTCCGAGGGCTCTGTGGAAGCCCATAGAGTCAAGGTAAACCCGGAGCCAATAGACCCCATACTCGAGCACTTGCAACACAAACGCCTATGGAAGTTAGTAGTTCCTCCTAGTCTGAAGAGGAGGAACAACAGGGCAACGTGGATGGGTCAGATAGTATCTTGCCACAGATGACCCCCTCACACTCAGGTTCAAAGTCGGAGTAAAAGAGCACTTCTCAGTAGGAGGAAGTCCAGTCCCAACCCCCAGCTGAGCGTTGATGGTGTATCCCTAGGATGAAAGAAATACATGAGCAGGCATTGGAGCCTAAGGGGCAAGGCAAGCCCGTCTGCTAATTTCATGAGGAGTCTCGGTTGATTGCCTCAGGATTAGATAGAGTGCCTGGATCGGATGCTGGGTTGGATGAGCACGGACTATGGTGGACCACACAGCAGATGGGCAAATACTCCCCTTACGTAGTCCATGAGTTCTATGCAGAATATCTTGCTATACTCCACCGAGGGTTGCCAATGAACAAAAGGCCAATTGAGCAGTCGAGGCTACGTATGGTGATAGTCCAGGGGAGAAAAGTTGATATCTCGGAGGAGATGATCCGGTGAGTGCAATTTGGGCCTGCTTATAGAGTTCCTCAGTATACCTCGGAGTATGATAGCCGTATTGAGAAGATGAGGATAACGTTGACTGGGAAGCACATCAGCGCCAAGATAGAATTTCTACGGTGGATAACCATTCAAATTGCGAGGAGAATGTCAAGCCGATGTTGGTCACAAACCATGCAGATCCTATTGTAAAGGCACACCTTTCATTCCGGGCCAAGATTTGGCAATCTATTATCCGTTGGCATATTAGGCCAACCTTGATGGATAATGTGATCGCCCTCGAGAGATTTGTACTGTTGGCCAGCATTCTAGCTGGCTATGCTATAGATTTGGCTTGGATCATTTTGGAGAAAATTCATGAGACTGCAGGCCAAACGAGTACCTCACTACCATTTCCAGTTCTGATCCATCAACTATGCAGTGCAACAGGTGTTCCTATCGATCCTCACCGGGACCCTCATGTAGAGGTCACCTGCACGATAGATCCCAGCCTGATGAAGGCTTATGAGAATCTGGTGGCCTTACCACGAGCAACTCCTTCATCTATCCCTGAGCCATTCTTGGTAGAGTCTCAGCTTCCAGGTTCACCTCCAGCTACTACCGGCACAACTCCAATAACTGCAAAGCCCACACCAGTTGTTGAGATCATGTCTACACCATCCTCCAGCACTCTACCACCAGCAACATCTTCCTTATAGGTTGACCCTCTTTTCTCTGCTATTGCATTTCAGGATTTATTACGCAGGGTGGCTATAGTAGAGGGCAGGTTGTGTGAGCTATTAGCACAGGTCCAGCCATTGATTGATCAGACTGTTCGGGACTATAAGGAAAGGATGAAGACATTCACCCGAGACTTAGTCAATGAGACAGTAAGAGCGGTAGATGCCCAGGTCGATGCGTTCGAGACTAGAGTCCACTGAGGCTCGAGGGAGCTCAGCCTGTCGACACAAGCACAGTTACTAAGGAGTTGGCCAAGTTCAAGGCTGAATTATTTCAGATGTTAGCAGACCCTATTCCAGCCCTAGAGGTTGCACCTGTAGGAGATGAGGCGTTTGATTGGCTCACTGACCATCCGGACACATGTGGGAAGAGGCCCCTCGAGACGTTGACCCAGAGCTGACCCCGAAGAAGTCGAGATAGGAGGAGGAGCCCATACCCGAGGACCTGGTGTAGGAGTAGCTTTTGTTGGCGGCTATTCAGAGAGAGAGCATATAGCACACCCCACCTGGAGAGGGTACTTCCGACACTGCTATAAAGGCGAGGTAGTCCTAGGACCCCACAGACCAGTTAGAGGCTTGTGCTTGATGCACCATGCTGTTTGATCCTTTTTTAGTTTATCTTTTACTTTGCTTTATGGATATTTTGTCGTTGTGTTAGATAATATTATTTTTCTGTTGGTTTGTGAATGTTTTTGTTTGATATTGTTCTTATATTTGGTTTTGGATATTAGTCTTGTTAATTATTACTTTTCAATGTTATATATATTT
>JAOTQR010078451.1:0-43417 GCA_025774065.1 Solanum ossicruentum
TCAAGAATTGACGCTAATTTGACCAAACCATAACATGATTCATTTACATAGCACTAGTACATGTAAAATGTGGGGTGCTACATACTAACTCTGATGGTAGTTCTAAATCATAAGCCACATTGTCTACTTTCTTTATGATTTGATAAGCGATAAACTTCCTCGGACTCAACTTTCCTTTCTTTATGAACCTCACCACACCCTTCATGGTCGAAACTTTCAAATACACCCAATCATTGACCTAAACTCTAACTCCTTACTCCTAACATCATTGTAGGATTTCTGTCGGCTCTGAGCAGTTCTCAACCCTTCTCGAACGACCTTCACTTTTTCCATAGACTGGTGAGCCAAGTTTGGTCCAATCAATTTGGTTTTGCCTACCTTAAATAGGTCCATCTGAATCCTTGAATGGGAACTACTATTGTACGAAAACTCAATAAAAGATAAATGATCATCCTAATTTCCTTTGATGTCAATGATAAAAACTCTCATCATATCCTCCAAGGTCTGAATTGTACACTCTGCTTGACCATTTATCTCTGGGTGAAAACTTGTGCTAAGGTGCATCTTCGTACCCAAGCCTTTCTGAAACAATCTTTAAAACTGAATAATGAATTGGGATCCCTTATCTGAGATGACAGACAATAGGGACTCCATGCAGTCTAATAACTTCCTTTATGTACAATTGGGCATAATCCTCCATCGTGTTCGTCGTCTTTACTAGTAAGAAGTGAGCAGATTTAGTCATTCGGTCGACTATCACCCATATCAAATCGCATTGTCTATGAGACCTTGATAAACATAGGCAACAACTTTCCCTCTCAGCATCAACACATATCCCAATCCCACTCTCAAAGTGTCATAGTAGATGACAAATCCATTCGTTCCATCAGGAAAGGTCAACATAGGAGTAGTAGTTAACCTCATCTTCAGCTCCTGGAAACTTCTCTCACACTCATCAAACTATTGAAACTTGACCTTCTTCTGAGTTAGTCTAGTCAATGGTGGGGATATAGAAGAAAACCCATCAACAAACCTGCAGTAATAGCCAGCCAATCCTGGAGAACTCCTTATATCGGTTAGTGAGGTTGGTCTTGGTCAGTTCTTAACTGCCTCAACCTTTTGAGTATCCACTCGAATGCCATCACTCGAGATTATATGGCCCAAGAGTGCCACAGACTTGAGCCAAAACTAACTTTTCGAAAACTTTGCATATAACTCCTTATCCCTGAGCATCTACAAAGCAATTTTGATGTGATTAGCATGCTCTTCCTCATCTCTCGAATACACCAAAATGTCATCAGCAAATACAATCATGAACATGTCAAGATATTGCCTAAATACTTTGTTCATGAAGTCTGTGAAGGCTGCAAATGCATTTTCCAACCCAAAGGAAATCTCCAAGAACTCGAAGTGACCATATCGGGTTCAAAAAGCATTCTTCAGGATGTCACATTCTCTCACTTTAAATTGGTGATAGCCTAATCTGAGGTCTATCTTAGAGAAAATTGTGGCACCCTGACGTAGGTCAAACAAGAGATCGATCCTCAGAAGGGGATACTTATTCTTGACTATTAGCTTGTTCAACTGGCGATAACCAATACACATCCTAAGAGAACCATCCTTTTTTCTCACGAACAAACCGGAGCACCCCATGGAGAGACACTCGACCTAAGAAATCCCTTCTCTAGCAAGTCCATCAACTGCTTCTTTAACAATTTTCAATTTACAGGGGCCAATATTATATGGTGAAATAGAAATAGCTGGGTATTGGGAAGAACATTAATTTTGAAGTTGATATCTCTATTAGGAGGGACTCCGAGAAGATCCTTACGAAATATATTAGGAAACTCTCTCATAATCAGAACAGACTCAAGAATAGAAGGCTCAACATCATTAGACTTGACTTTCAAGAGGTGATAGATGCAATCCTTAGAACTTAGTCATCAGGCCTTGAGTTAAGAAATAAACCTAGCCCTCAGTGCAATAGAAACTCCCTTATATTCAATAACAGGCTTATTCAAAAATTGGAATTCGACAATTCGAGTTTGGCAATCAATAGAGGCATAGTAGGCATAAAGCCAGTCTATGCCAACGATCACATTGAAATCAACCATGTCTAACTCAATCAGATTGGCAATAGTGTCCCTATGATAAGATGGATACCACATAATATCTATAGATCCTCTTGGCTCGAATGGGCTCACCAACATGAGTAGAAATAGACAATGGCTCAAGCAAGCACTCAAGAAGGATCCTAAATCTACCAGCCACATAGGCTGTCACTAAAGAACAAGTCACACCCGGATCAAGTAAAGCATAATGATCTAAAGTAAATACTTGAAGCACACCCATCATAATAGTTGGTGCAACCTCTTAGTCCTGTTGGCTCCCTATCGCATATAGACAGTTTGTCCCACCGTCTGTCCAGGGTGTAACACCTCTATGGTTACCCCTCACTAGTGGTGCCATAGAAGAAGACTAGGCCTTATTACCCCACATCATACACTTCCTCTTAAAATAGCCTATTGGCCACACTTATAGCAACCATTTTCTCTATCTCTACATTCTCCCATATGCATCCAACCATATTTCCCACAAGGTGGCTTACCTTCAGAGCCAAGGGTCACATTTGACTGAGATTGTGGACCATGTGCCCTAAAGTTTGGCTAACTTTGGGACTTTTGATCATACTTATGGCTCAGGGTTAATGCACTGGCTAAAGATGGTGCATAGCAAGAGGACCTATTATAGAAGTAAGACTTATCTCCCTTATATTGCTTGGTCTGATTAGGCTCAAGCCCTAATAACTTGGTCTGCTTTCTCTATCTTTATTGTTATCCTCCTTAGTTTGCTGGGCATACACCATAATTATGGAGATATCCCTCCCTGAGATTAGCAATGCCTACTTGCACTTCCTCTTCACATGCCTACCCAACCCAGAAACAAATTTCCTCATCCTCGTTTTTATATCCTAGACCATCTCTTTGGCATAACTCGATAACTGTATGAATTTCAGGTTGTACTCTTTAACAGTCAGCACCTCTTGTTTTAGATTCACGAACTCCTCAATGTTTGCCTCTCTCAACTCCTGAGGAAAGAAGTGATCGAGGAAGGCACTCTTGAACTTATTCCAAGTAACGGGCTCAATATCCTCACATCTACTTTCTTCCCACTGTTGTACCAAACATTAGCCACATCCTTGAGCTAATAGGAAGCAAGATCAACTCCCTCAGTCTCGGTAGCATTCATAGTTTTCAGCACCTTCCACATCTCATCAATAAAGTTCGAGAGGTCCTCCTCAACCTTTGACCCGGTGAAGATTGGTGGTTCATCCTCAGAAAGTCTATCAGTCTTATGGTAGTCATTGTCTCTTGAGAACTAGAACTAGGAGTCTGTGAACCCTAGTTCCTGCTCTAGGCAACTACAAACCATGTGAGCATAGTGATAGCTCCACTAAAGTCAGCTTCTATGGTAGGAGTAGGTGGAGCAGTAGGTCTTAGGAACACCAGTGGCACTGGCCGATCGACTTTGGCCCCTTGTTTCCATCTGATGAGGCATCTCTGAAGTGGAGTTCTCAGCATTGCTGGCTGAACATTCCTTTGCATCATGGCATGTTTAGGAGGCATGATTTTTAAGCACATAACATATAAGTTAGATAGGTACTTTAACAGAGTGAGACTCTATGGCAAAAACTCAAAATGCAAGAATTTTTTTTTAACATCTTATAGCCTCCTGCTTATAAAGTATGGTGCACATCGCACCCATAAACAAGACTCTACAAGACATGACTTCATAGACTCCCTAGAACTCTTGAATTCTTGGCTCTGATACCAAGATAGTTATGCCTTCGGAGGGTACCCTTGGCATGACTGACACTTGAAGAACCATTACTGATTCCGTAGGAGAACCACCTGGCCTCATCGTGATATCAACTCAATAGCCAAAGAAAACATTCGAAAGAAATACATCATATGGGTAGATATAACTCTACTAAAATATAATTTCTAATGAATAAGTTTGGAAATAATAATACTCAATAAATCCTCTACTCAATGTCCATGAAGCCTCCACTCAACAATCTAGATGGTGCCATGACATACCAAGGACACCCCAATCAAAGAACTGAGCCTCTCAATAGAGGTAAAAGATAAAATGGCTTCTCTGAGATGCAAGGAGGGCTCACAAACTCTGAGAATGAACTGATCTAGACCTCAATGGTGTGTGAGCTAAAGTCCTCTATCACCTATATTCGCATCATAAAATGACGCAGGTCCAAATGGACGTTAATACATAGAATATACTGATATGCAAGATAGCTCAAGAAAATAAAGCTCAACTCACTCATCTCGACTCAACAACTTATGTTCATTCTCAAATATATATAAGTCTAAAGTAAAACATGATTTTAAATTAGACAAGATAGAAATAGACTTAGGTTAAAAAATGTCATACTCAAATAGTATTTGCTTACGAGTATCTCTTAACCAACACACAATCCCATCAACTTTAGTTTGGTGATACACAACGAAGGCAACATCGTTGCAACAACCATCTTAAACTTACCACGGTAAATGATAATCAACTCTCATGGATCCATAATAAATGTCCATCTTTTGGGACAAGTGTCGCCATAGCGTGCTATACGACTATCCTTTACTGGCATATAGTTTTGTGAGTTAGAGTGTTTATTTACTCACTCCCAGCTCGGTGCTCGATACTCCTCCCAAGACAAAAATATGCTCAATCATCAATCAACTCAATCCTCAATACTTAGTCAATAAACTCAAATCTCAACCTTATTAGGTTATCTGATTTTAACTCGTCTCAGTTACTCATCAACTCATTTAATCAATGAAGACAATAGAACTCGATTCAGACTCTAATGGTCATTTTAACTTACTCAATTAGGCTCATCATGCAATGTAAGTAAGATTTATGATAATATATGTGACGAGATACAATATGCTTATCATGCTCGATAATTCTCAAGTTAATTAACTCATAAAGTCAACATCAAACTCAAACCTCAACTCAATCCATGCACAGGTTTTATGAAGATCACTCCATTTAGGGTTCATGTTATCAAGAATTAAATACTCATGTTAATCTTATATCATTAGTTAAGGAACATGATAATTATATCATATACTATTGTAAGAACTCATAATAGATGTTGAAACTCAATGATTAGATGGTAGAAATTTCAAAACTCTGCTTTTATTCTAATTTTTGACTCGAATATGTAAAAATAGTTGTGTGAATGAATATATTAGATACTTTTGTTAGCCTTATATACCTAGAAACTAGAGAAACAATGAAACTCTTACAATTTTTGTGTTGGAATTTAGAACTCTTGCTCTTCCCTCTCCTCTAGTGTTCTTAAGAAATCTCTAAGCGTGAAAAATGATGAAAATACACTTATCATTCTATTTAGGACTTTAATAAGTCTAAAAAGGCTAAGGGTTGGATTAATAGGGAATAGGAATAAACGAAAAGTACCCCTCTTAAAAACAATTGATAGGGTCTTTGAGATCCCGTCTACGGGCCATAGAACATTCTACAAGCTGTGAATGACCTCTCATAAATGAGGAGTACAAAAATTTGAGTTACTAGGATTTGGCACGAAACCTCTTCTATGAGCCATAGAAACTTCTATGGGCCATCTGATAACTCGTAACTCACGTTACTAAAAAGTTACATTTGGACCTCGAATTCACAATACCAATCTACAGGCCGTGGAATATTTTATGGGTTATGTGTTATCTTGTGTATAAGCCTTAGACTTCAAAAATTTCACTAAGTCATTTGGGGGTTTACGCGACCTATTTTACAGGTCGTAGATCTCTTTATGAGCCATAGATGCCCTCATGGATTCTCTATTCAACCACTTTTCTCAATGTTTTTCTTATTATGTTCTGTGCATCTATTCCATACAAGGTTGAAGTAATTAGGGGGTGTTACGTTTTAGTTACTTGATTAAGTTTCTAGATCTCCTGAAAGGTAGTTGCTTGTCTCTTCGGCAAGCCCTCAAGGATTCTTTGTTATGTTATCTTCTATTTGAGTAATATACATTAAGACTTGTATTTTCTTTGAGTATTATTAATTAGAGCTTATACATATGACACCAATTTTGTAATGGTTGTAGTTTGTATTCCTTATGTTTATCTATTACTTTATACTTTTTTATGGTATTGGGCTGTGTAGGTTTAGGCTGACTCGTCTTGGTAGGTTAGGTGAGTGCTACCACACCTAAATCTCGGATTGTGATAATTTGGTATCAAAGCCCTAGGTTCATAAGTCTTATATGTGTACAAGCCCAGTCTAGTAGTGTCTTGGGGATCAGTGCGGAGATGTTTGTTACTTATCCTTGAGAGGCTTTGAAGATTGTAAGGAAATTCTCTTTTACTTCTATCTTAAAAAGTCATGCATGGGTTCTTGTTTAAGTGTTGAGTGGTCATGTGTCCTTTTGATAGATTGAGAGGACTAAATCTACAATACCTATAGGACGAGGGGAGGAAGCCCTCGAAATCACACTGGGACCCCAGCTTAGGGTAGAGGTCGAGGCCGAGGAGCAGCCCCAGCTAGAGACAAAGAGCGGGGTATCTCCCCTGAGTCAACTATAGAACATAGAGAGAAGCAGATTGCTCCTAAGAGTGTTGCAGCACTACTACTATAAGATACACTTTTGAGGGTTTCGAGTGTTCTTGAGATTACAAGTCGGGCAAGTAGCCCAGCTGATACACCGAGTACGTCTCAGACACGAGTGAGGTTTCAACCTTCAGATCAATATTAGTCCTCTAAGGCCCAAGTATAGGTGGAGCAGCCACCAATAATACTTATTGTTGAGGTCCCCTACTAGTTGCCTTGACTGATGATAAGCAACACAAATATGAGAGATTCAGAAAGATGGACCCATCACAGTTTCAGGGTGGGAAGACTGAGGATGCATATGATTTCTTGATTACTTGTAGGGAGTTACTTGAGGATGTGTGGTTATCAGAGACTCACTGGGTTCGATATGTTACTCTTTAGTGTTGTGGAGCATCAAGGGGTAGTTGAGATTTTATTTGAGGTCTCTTCTAGTAGGATCAACTCCAATGACTTTGGAGTTATTCTCCAGTGCATTTTATAATAGATTCATCCCTTGATGTATTAGGGAGGAGAGTTGTCTGAGGTTTGAGAGTTTAAGGCACAACACTATGATAGTTTTAGAGTATAAGATCTATTCTGCTAGTTAGATCAGCATGCTACAACTATCCTTCCTACTGAGGCAGAGAGTGTTCGCCAATTCATGAGTTAGATGACTTATTCTATCAAACATTTAGTGTTCTAGGTGTCTAGGGATAGATCTTCTCTTCAGTCGGTGGTTATGCTGCCAAAGAGGTAGGGCTCATGAAGAGAGAGGAGTTTAGGGACCCCAAAAATGTCTGCACATCTGGATGATTCTTGAGTGCCTTATTTAGAGGAAGAAGTATAAATAGGGGAGGTAGATTTTTCAAGCATGGTGGGGTTCATGAAACACTACTGATATCTGAGAGAGGGTGAGGTCCTTATGATTTTTACAGTTCAAGCCATATCTCCCAAGGCCTGCAACCTGGGGTGGTTATACTACTCCTCCTATTCTTTCATAGTAGTTATCCATCACTAAATCATCTTATAACTGTGGATCTCCAGATCATATGGTTCAACATTTTCCCATGCAGACTCTTTCTAGCCCACACTGCTTTTATTCTATAGCAACAATCAGGGATTCAACAGCATTAGCTCGAGGTACAATCCTACAAACTAGGGTTTGGGGTAGAGGTTATGTTAATAGATGTGGACGTATAGGAGGTAGAAGAGCAAGTGATGCTTCCCACACTCTAGTGGTAGAGAGGTAACTTTGATATATGTAGGAGAGGGAGGTTAGTGTTATGCCAGGTAGGCTTGAGGCTAAGGCCTCTAATGCTATTTCCATAGGTATTTTTCCGATTTACCATCACTCTACATTTGTCTTATTTGATCTTGACTCTACTTATTCATATATGTCAACATATTTCTCATCGAGGTTTGGTTTTCCATATGATAGTATGTCTATGCCTGTTCCTGTTCATGTTTTGACCCCATTAGGTAAGCCTTTAGTAGTGGAACAGGTGTACCGATCCTGTCTTGAGACTTTGGCAGGCTATGATACTTGTATGGATATAATTATCATAGATATGGAAGATTTGATGTTATTTTTGGAATGGGTTGGCCATCCCCGTATCATGCTACTCTTGATTGTTATGCCAAGACCGTGCCTTAGCCATGCTAGGTAGATCGAGGATAAGGTGGACAAGTGTGAGGGGTTCTTATCTTAGTAAGGTTATTTCATATAGTCGGGCCCAAAAGTTATTGATCGAGGGTATTTGGCTTATTTTGCATTTATTTGTGATATTATTGTTGCACCACCTTTTATGGATTTTATTCCTATGGTTTGTGAGTTTTTGGATGTATTTCCTACTGACCTACTAGAGTCACTCTTGATAAACATATTGATTTGATGTAGACCTTGAGCCAGGCACTAAGCCCATCTCTATGACACTCTATCATACGTCTCCAACTGAGTTGAAGGAGCTAAAAGAGAAGCTCCAAGATTTGTTAAGCAAAGGGTTTAATTTCCATATTGTTTCATCTTAGGGTGTGATGTGCTGCCAAAATAGAACATATTTGATGCTTAAGAACTTGGAATTTTCTGTGTTCTGAAAGCGATATTAGTAGATTTGATGTATTTTTATGTTTGTTTGCAGAATTATAGGGTTGGCAAAATTTTGGGTTGATTTTGCTGAAGTAGAGATTTCACGAGACTTTCTATGGGACACAGAGAATTCTACGGACCATAGATATGGTTTCATGAAAAATTCTAGTGAAGGATGATTTTCTAAAGTTAATTCCTACAAACATGTAGACGAACCGTAGACTTGGAGTTGTGCCCTGAGGATTAGAAAGTGGGAAGTGCTGAAAAGTCATCAGATGAAACCCCCTACCGGCCGTAAAACATTATATAGGCTGTAGAAGGGTGACGTAGAATTAAGCCCCAGATTTGAAGATGCAATCCATGAAAGCCCAACTACGGGCCGTAAAACATTATACGGCACGTCGAAGCTCCCGTAGATTCTGCCGATCCAGTTCTCTTAATTCATTTTAGTTTTGTATTTCTAACATTACAAATATATTTTTTTAGGTTATTTTTCATTAGAGGCATGACAGAACAATAGAGAATAGTAGAGAGATTGAGAGAAACACTTGTGAAACATTATTCCTTTGGATTTCTTGTACTTAATTCTCTTGTGTAAGTGCTCAATTATGTTATTCAAATTCATGATTCTTGCATCCACACTGATCATGAGTATCTAAATCCACAACTAGGGTTGTGGGAACCATGAAGAACTAACAAAGTAAAATCGGATAATTCGTAATTCTTAAAAACTGTGCATGCATGTATTAATTTACTCTCTTCAGTTTGAATGTTTTTTAATGGTGGCCAACGTTAGAAATCCCCAAGTGTAACTGATTGGATCAAGGTAGTAATTAATAAGAAAAGAGATTAAGTAACAGGATTAGATTGATGTCTCTCATCTAATCAACAAACTTGGTCAAGGGGAGGTTGTATAGGAACAATAGGTAACAGTTAGTAATGTCACACTATGGGGATGGATCAAATCATGTAGTGAAATTTGCCTTTGGCCCGGATCAAAGGGTCTAGTAAACTTAATTTACCGCTCAACATGCTACACACTAGAAAAGAATTCAATTATCTGGTAATACTGAGTTAGGAAATCTTGGGGTACACAATACCCTAGTTACACTTGACACTGATTTAACACTAGTCTTAGTTTAGGATTACTTTTCATCGTTGCTACAAATCCTTCCCCCCCTCCCCTTTAGGGAGATAAGAAGATTAATCCACCCGAATTACTTTAAATTATTCTAAGTCTACCATATTCCCTGTGGGATCGATCTTAACTTCGATTTGGCTGCATATCTTGATAATGACCGCTTTAGCCTAAAAAAGGAGGTATAGCTTGGTTGACATCATGATTTTGGCGCTGTTGCTGTGGAATAAGGTTAGACTTGTTTAATTTGAGTAGTTCGAGAATTGATCCTTATTTCCCTCATTTTATTTTTTATTGTTTTTGTTTTATTTTAGGGTACAGGTGCAAATGGATTCCCAAAATGTGAAGTCGAGCATTCCCTCAACTCTATTTGACCTAGTGATCCAGAGATGATTAAGAAGGATGGCCCAAGATAATGTGAACAAAGTGATGAATGGAGCTCCGAATCAGAACCAGAACCAGTATGAGGATGAGAATAATGAAAACCAACCTCCTCTTGAGGACATTGATCCACAGCCCTAGGACTTTAATGCCGAGGCTTGCCAGTGGAATCAATATTAGATAAATACTATGGCTATCGAGGATGTGACTGGAGCCATTATGTTATCACCACTACCAGATGGCACAAAGTTTGTAGTATTGAGTAGGTTACTTCAGTGTTGTAGAATCGTGGGTTATTTATGGGCGTACCTTTAGAGGATCCACATAGTCATCTGTACACCATTGTATTTGTCAATAAGAGTGTAATGGGAACACAAAATCCTTCTATGGATATTGTGGGGCTTCATGTCATTCGATTATCTCTGACAGGCAATGCAGCACTATGGCTATCCGAGCTCCCACAAAGTTCGATCACTAGTTGGGTTATATTGCAAAAGGCCTTTTTGGAGAAGTTCTTCCCGAGATCAAAAAAGCTCAAGTTGAAATATCAAGTCAACAACTTGGAGTAACTTTCTGTTGACTCGATTAGTACTACATAGGAGTGGTTCATAAAGTGTTTAAGAAGTGTCCCTGACCATAAAATTATTGATGATGCCTTGGTGGAGATCTTCTACTGTGCCTTGGATGAGAATAGCCAAGCATGTGTCAATACCATCATTAGGGAGCATGTTTCTAGATCAACAATTTGCAAGGGTTGTTAAGAACCTAGAAAAAATGGTCAAGACAAATCATGCATGGGGACCAAGAGAAAGATCATCTACAAAGAGCTTGCCAATATTAATTTAGAGAAAGCTAAAACAAATGACGAGATAATGCAAGAGCGTGCTCAGATTAGTACCAAAATGGAGGTTATGATGAAGCAGAATCACAAACAAGTTAATACAGTTGTTTGTCAGCCACTTGGAGTAGCCATGTATGAGGAACCTTACTATAAGGAGGTCACTTGCTTAATTGTTAATCAGATGGGGGTTTTTCAGACTAATGCCCAAGGGTCCAATCAGTACCATTGACACCACTGTCAAGGAAACCAAGGTTAGAATTATAGTAGAGATAACACTTTTAGAAACAACCGTGGAGGTTGACAAGAATAGGGGCCAAGAAAGAGATGCTAATCGGGATCGTTGATATGGCTACAAAAATAGTGCTTATATGCCACCACATAGTCATGATACCAGTGCTCGTAGTTCCAAAGTTGAGGAGATGTTTAACCGACTATTGAAGAAGGATGACACATAGGATGAGACCTTAAGGGGGATGAAGTCCGACATCTCCAGCATAAATCAGAAAATTGAATCTCATTCTGTAGCTATTAAACAACTAGAGCATTAGTTTGGTCAAGTATCAACTCAACTCAACTAGCGATATAGAGGTACACTTCCTAGAAACACAGTTTAGAACCCAAAGAATGAAGGATAGTGTATAAGGTACCATTGATCCTCCCATGCTTGTAGATGATGATGATGTTCGAGAGGATAAAGTTGAGGTCAAAGATGATATTATTGAAGATTATCATGCCAAGGATGGGGCGAGTGATGCTATAAAGGTGCCACAAAAGCTCAAGCCCATTCCTAGACCTCCTTCTCACTTCTCTCAATAAATCAAAAAGAAAGAGGAGGAGGGTAAGTTCAAGCACTTTCTCTCCATATTGAAACAACTCTTCGTCAATATCCCTCTCCACGAGGCATTGGATAAGATGCTAGGGTATGTAAGTTTATGAAGAACTTAGTTACAAAAAAGTTCACTGTGAGTCAGGAGCCCTCACAAAAGCTTCAACATTGTAATGTAATTGCTACAAGGTCCTTGGTGCAAAAGCGAGAAGATCAAGGTGCTTTTACCATACCCTGCACTATTAGAGATATGGAATTCACAAGGGCATCATGTGATCTTGGTGTTGGCATAAATCTGATGCCCCTTGCGGTCTTCAAGATGCTAGGATTGGGAGCCCCTACTCCAACAAGCATGCTGTTGATGATGGTTGACCGCATGGTGAAGAAGCCTATGGGGGTACTCTATGATGTGCTTGTCAAAGTGGATGAATTCATATTCCCTATAGAGTTTATGATCTTGGACTCTGAGGTTGACCTTAAAGTCCAAATCATCTTCGGAGACCCTTCCTAGCCACTGGACACATATTGGTGGACATGGAAAGGGGCCAACTCTAGTTCAGATTGGGTAAAGATGAGGTCGTGTTCAACGTGTGCCAACATGCAAAGAAGGATGATTATTTGAAGATAGTCTTTGTTATTGAGAGTGTTGATGATGCAGCGCCAGAGGTATAACTTAAGGAGAGCTTAGGCTTCGACACCTTAGAGGAAGTACTAACAAACTATGAGGGTGATGGAATCCTATACTATGAGGATATAGTGAAGGAACTGGGGGTATCTTACGCCCTTAGACGCCAATCTAAGCTAGATTTGAATTTGCAGAATCAAGAGTCACCACCTATTAAACCATCCATTGAGAAGCCACCGGTGCTAGAGTTAAGGCTCTTTTGTCCCATCTAAGATATGCATTTTAGGGCGACAACAATGCCCTAGCAGTCATAGTTGTTGTGGACCTGAATGACAAGCGGGTGAATGCTCTGGTCACGGTACTTAAGTAGTTCAAGAAGGTCGTTGGGTGGACAATTGTGGACATCATTGGTAGCCCTCCTGAAGTATATACTATGTAAATCCAATTGGTCAAGGACTACAAGCTAAGTATTGAGCACCAAAGAAATCTCAACCCCCTATGGAAAAGGTCATGTGCAAGGAAATCATCAAGTGGTTAGAAGCAGGGTCGATCTATCCACTCAACGACAATGAATAGGTGAGCCCGATTTAGTGTGCTCTGAAGAAAAAGGGTATCACAGTGGTCCCAAAAGCTAGCAATGAGTTCATTCCCATGTGGACAATCACTAGGTGGCTAGTGTGCATTGACTACATAAAGCTCAATGCATCGATAGAAAAGGATAACTTTCCTATGTCGTTCATGGATCAAGTGCTAGACCGATTGGTTGGAAAGGGCCGGTACCACTTTCAAGATGATTACTCAAGCTACAACCAGATCACCATTTCTCTGGAAGATTAGAAAAAGACAATGTTCACATGCCTATATGGCACCTCTGCATTCAAGAGGATGCCATTCGGGTTGTGTAGCACACCATCAACATTCCGAAGATGGATGATGTCCATCTTCTCATGGTGGAGGACGCTATCGAGGTTTTTATCCAAAAACAAGTCCCATATCCCTCTGATGATGGTGTTTTCAGTTTCAACGCTTGGGACTATGGAAAATCACTCACTCCCATAGCAAACATTCAGATACCATGCTCAATACTATATGCTTGCCCCTATACTCATGACTATGACCTTTGACTACTTGGACTAGGATCACTTTAGGACTTTATTGGTTTGTAACGTAGGCTCAGTGGGCTTTGGTATGATGTGTTATGAACATAGTTACTTAGGCCCTCATTGACACTGCATTTTTCAGCACTTTTGCCCTACCAACACTGTTATTTTTTACCTCATTCTCCCTTTCTCCTATTCCGAGCTTTTTTGGGTGCCTTATTTTCATTTTCCTGTATTTTACCTTTTATTTTCACATCATTTTTCTTTTTAGCTGATTGATTAGCATCACTCACCTTTCTTGCACCCAGTGCCCTTTTTTAAAGATCTAATTTCTAGGTAATACTAGCATTCCTCCTTATTTTGTTTTCACCCTTACACCTACCACCCTCAACTTAGGCTTTTCGTTTGAGTCGAGATGCACAATATCCAACCTAGGAACTAGGGCCACTTTTGGTATCCACTCTCAACTTTAGCTTTTTACCTCAGTTAAGGTGCACAATGTTTAAGGAAGGACGAGCCATTCAGGATTTTACATCTAATAAGACTAGGTAATTTAGGTTTTTACAAAGAAAAAGATACGGGTAAGGCTCAAACATTAGGATCAAGAGATATTTCACACATTGGTTGGTTATTTGGGCTAAGTGGACTATTATGAACTACGACCTAAGATATTTTCTTAACAAACTAACCTACAGTCTAAGTAAGAGTAACATGGCAAGTTCTTAACTGAAATACAGTTTGTGAATTTAGCAAAGAGAGCTCACACTCACATGACATTGATTACACTATCAACAAAGAAACTCTCAGATCACTCTTTTAATCTCAATACATCCTTACTTCTTAGAACAAGCATTTTCATAAATTAAAAATGTATGGCTGCTATCAAGACTAGCTAACAAAAATTTGGTGGATATCATTTTTACACAAAAACACCCAAAAATAACCTATGCCATAGATGTTAGTACTATATGCTACCAATCTACCTATACATCCTAAACATGCTGGTTCAATAGAAATTAAAAATCCATAGGGAAAAAGAACACAGGTAAGAAAACACCTATGATTCAAAATTTGGGATAGTTATAGGCCAAGGTTACTCAAACTTCAGTGAGGCCCATAGCTACCTACACCCCATCGAAAAAGAGTTACATTGTCCTCAATGCACAAACATGGAAAATAATGCATAGGGGTTTAAAATAACATACCACGGCACCTAAGTACTAGTATTCACCTTGGGTTGCCTCCCAAGCAGCGCCTGATTTATTGTCACGGCATGACATGGACAACTTGGGTACTCAGTCTTCACCAATTGTCCATGCTTCCACTGTTTTTATTTCCTCAACATTGCCAGGGTATAGATTGACTCTTTGGCCATTCACTTTGAATTTTCCACCATTTCTCTTCTCTAACTCAATGGCCCCATGGTAAAAAAACATGTGATACTTGAAATGGTCCTAACCATCTGGACTTGATTTTCTTAGGGAACAACATTAGCCTGGAGTTGTATAGTAGCATTAAGTCCCCTGGTGTGAATTAGTGATTCTCTATCTGATGGTTATGTTGTAGCTTTATCATTTGTTTATATAAGGCTGAGCACTCATATACCCTCAAATCAAATTCATCAAGCCCATTGTGTTGGCTCAGCGTAGCATTTGCTGCATCATTCTAGTCCAGATTCAACTTTTTCAGCAGCCACATTGCCTAATGCTCAAGCTCCACTAAAAAATGACAAGCTTTCTCAAAGACAAGTTGGTAAGGAGACATGCCTATAGGGGTCTTGATTGCTACTCGGTATGCCCATAATGCGTCATCAAGCTTCCACAACCAATCTGTCTAGTCTGCATTTACAATTTTGGATAGAATCTGTTTGATTTCCCTATTATACACCTCCACTTGACCATTTATCTTAGCAAGGTAAGGCGTTGCCACCCAATGCTTTACCCTATATTTTTCAAGTAGAGCCTTGAACAATCAGATACAGAAATGAGAACCTCCATTGCTAATGATCGCTTGAGAGGTGCCAAACCTTGAGAAGATATTCCTTTTTAGAAATGTTGTAACACTTTTGCCTTCATTGTTGAGGAGAGAAACTGTCTCCACCTAATTTTACGCATAGTCCACAGCCAGAAAGATATATTTGTTCCCATGTGAACTGACAAATAGACTGATGAAATCTATTCCCTACTCATCAAATAATGCAATCACCATAATAGGGTTTAGGGGGAGCTCTTGCTTGTGGGAAACATCACCTTGTCTCTGGCAACTATCAAATGCTTTGGCATAGTTATGAGAATCTTGGTGGATGGTTGGCCAATAGTAGCCAAACTACAAGATTTTATGTGTTATCTGAACTCCACTATGGTGCCCACCCACTAGAGATGAGTAGAATGCTCTAGGGTATGTATCATCTTGAATTCAATAACACAACAATGGATAATCACATATGTGCAGACATGAAACAAGTATGGATCATCCCAAAAGAATTTTCTCACATCTGACATGAACCTGTGGCATTAGTAGGTATTCAAATCTGGTGACAATATCACTAACCAAATAGTTTGCATAGTCTGCGAACCATGGTATCAAATAATAAGATGTTGCCAACACTCTCTCATCTAGGAATGAATCATCAATCTCCAATCCATTATCTAATTTTTCCGTTGCCCCATCTTTTATTTGGGAGAGATGATCAATAACCTGATTTTCAGTCCCCTTTCTATTGTGACATCAAAGTTGAACTCTTGAAGAAGAAGTACCCATCAAATCAGTCTCGATTTTTCTTCCTTCTTTGAAATCAATTATCGCAATACGGAGTGGTCTGTGTGTATTATGACTTTGGTCCCCAAGCGATATGACCTAAAATTTTCAAATGCAAAGACCACTGCAAGTAGCTCCTTTTCAGTGACAGTGTAGTTCTTCTGGGCTGCATTTAGGGATTTTCTAGTGTAGTGTATGGGATGTAATATCTTCTTTAATTACTATCCCAACCCTACACAAAGCGCAACCCTGCTTGCATAACACATGATTTTAAAGGGCTTGACCAGTTTAGAGCTGTAATGATTGTTGTCAAGATTAACTTCTTCTTCAATTCCTTAAAGGATTTTAGGTACACATCATCAAACACAAACTTAGCATCCTTCTCATGTAGTTTGCACAAAGGATGTGCAATTTTAGAGAAGTCCTTTATAAAGAATCTATAGAATCATGCATGGCCTAGGAAGCTCCTCACACCCTACACAGAGATTGGTGGTGGAAGCTACTTAATCACATCCACTTTAGCTCTATCAATGTCAATTCCCTTGATTGAGATTCTATGTCCCAACACAATGCCCTCCTTTATCATAAGTGAAACTTTTCCTAATTCAACATTATTGCATATATTGATCTGTATTGGTTTGCTGGATAGCTATCTTATGTGCTTTTAAAGTGGTGTCGGTATCTGTGCTTGAGTTTGATTTGATGTATGCCATTAGATTGAGGTTTCTCAGTTGCCGTGCTGCTTATGTAGATTTACTCTATCGCTTGAGGACAGGCAATAAATTTAAGTTGAGGGTGTGATGTGGTACAAAAAACAACATATTTGATGCTTAAAAACTTGGAATTTTATGTGTTATCAAATTGATGTTAGTAGATTTGATGTGGTTTTTATGTTTGTTTTATAGGATTACAGGGTTGGCACAATTTTGGGCTAAGTATGCAAATTTTGCTGAAATGGAGGTTTCACGAGACTTTCTGTGGGCCATAGATCTAGTTTCGCACAAAATTCTAGTGAAGGGTGATTTTTTGATGTTAAGTCTAAGAACATGCAGATGAGCCATAGAAGATTATACGAGTGATAGACTTGGAGTCGTGGCCCAAGGATCAGAAAGTGGGAAGTGCTGGAAAGTCATTAGACGAAAACTCCTACGGGTCGTAAAACATTATATGGGCCGTAGATCGGTGTCAAAGAAGTCATCCCCAGATTTGAAGATGTAATCCAAAACTGCCCAACTATGGGCCGTAAAACATTATACTGCCTATAGAGGATCCCATAGATTCTGTTGACCTAGTTCTCCTTATCCATTTTGTGTTTTGTATGTTAAACATTATAAATAGGTTTTTAGGTTATTTTTATAAAAAACGTTATAGAACAGTAGAGAATAGTAGAGAGCTTGACAAAAACACTTGTGAAGCATTATTTTTGTCTTTAATATTATCTTGTGAATCTTGGTGAAGAGTTTTGAATTTTGTTTGCTTAATTCTCTTATGTAAGTGCTCAATTATTTTATTCGAATTCATGATTCTTGCATCTATATTGATTTTGCGTAGTTAAATCCACAACTAGGGTTGTGGGAACCAAGAAGAACTAACAAAGTAAAACCAAATAATTCATAATTCTTGAAAAGTGTGCATGCATGTATTAAATAATTCTCTTTGGTTTGAATTCTTTTTAACAGTCACCAACGTTAGAACTCGCCTAGTGTTACTGAGTAGATCAAGGTAGTAATGAATACAGATTCAATTGATGTTTCTTGCCTAGTCAACCAAATTGGGCCAAGGGGAGGTTGTACTGGAACAATAGATAAGGGTTACTAATGTCATACTACAGGGATGCATCAAATTACATTGTGAAATTCGCTTCTCACCTGGATCAAAGGGTTTGGTAAGCTTACCATTCTGCATACTATACACTGGAAAGGGATTTGATTATCTAGTAATACTGAGTTAGAGATTCTGGGGGAACACAATACCCTAGTTACTCTTCACACTAATTTAACACTTTTATTAGTTTAGGATTATTTTTTATAGTTGCTATAAACCCCCCCCCCCTTGGGGAGATAAGTAGATTAATCCATCTGAATTACTTTAAATTCTTCTAAGTCTACCATATTCTGTGTGGTGTCGACCTTGAACTCATGTAGCTTGGGTGACTTTAGGGTGCTCAGATTTTGTTTTTGAAGAAAAAAGATAGTTCCATAAGGACATGTATCAATTACTAGAAGTTAAACAAGGTGACTATTAAGAATAAGTAATCATTTCTTTACATGGATGATATATTTGATTAGATTTAGGGAACTGCATTTTTCTCTAAGATTGATTTGAGCTCAGGGTCTCATAAGCTACAGGTTAATCCTTGTGATATTCCTAAGATAACCTTTTGAACTAGGTATGGCCATTATGAGTTTCTTGTCATGTCTTTTGATTTGACTAACTCCCCTTCGGTACTTATAGAGTTGATGAACGGGGTGCTTCAGTTGTATCTAGATTCATTTGTATAGTATTCATTGATGACATCTTGGTTTATTCTATGATCGATATGGATCAAGTGAAGCATTTGAAGATTGTGCTCCAGAGGCTTAGGGAGGAGAAGCTTTATGCTAAGTTCTCCAAGTGTGAGCTTTGGTTGAGTTCTTTGTCATTCATGAGGCATGTGGTATCCAAGGAGGGCATCCAGGTTGAGCCAGCGAAAATTCAGGCCATCAGGGATGGACTAAGCCTACCTCAGCCATGTAAATTCACAACTTTGTGGGTTTAGCTAGATATTATCATCATTTTGTGCAGGGATTCCCTGCCATTGCATCTCTACTAACTAGGCTCACTCAGAAAAATATTGTATCTCATTGGTCTGACGAGTGTGAAGAGAGCTTCCAAAAGCTCAAGTTATTATTGAGTACTGCTCCTATCTTGACCTTGCCAGAGGAGGGTGTTGATTTCATGGTTCATTGTGATTCTTTAAAAGAGGGATTAGGTGGTCTGTTGATGTAGAAAGGGAAGGTAATTTCCAATGCTTCAAGGAATTATAGACCCATGAGAAGCATTATCCCACTCATGATTTGGGGTTGGCTACGATAGTTTTTGTATTAATATTGTCGCTTCACTGTCTATATGGAGTCCATTGTTAGATTTTTATTTACCATCATAGCTTACAATATATCTTCAGTCAGTGGGATTTGAATTTGAGGCAGAGGAGATGGATTGAGCTCCTGAAAGACTATGACTTGACTATTCTCTATCATCTCGAGAAAGCCAAAGTAGTGGCTGATGCATTGAGTACAAAGGCTTCGAACATAGGGAATTATTCTGCTATTCGGGTGGAGGATTTGCCTTTGGCTAGAGATGTTCAAAGATTGGCCAATGAGTTAGTGATATTACAACTTTTGGATTAAGGTGAAGTGCTTACTTTCATAGAGTCTCACTCATCTTTGATTGATCTGAATTAGCAATTTGAGGATGAGAAGTTGTTTGTCATTCGAGCCAAAGTGGCTAGAGGTGAAGCTAGGGAGGTGGTACTTGATTTTGGTGGTGTTTTGAGGATTGGGAGTCGTATTTATGTACCCAAGGTGGGTGATTTAATTAGATCGATACTTGAGGAGACTTATTACACTAGGCATTCCATTCATCTAGGCGAAGCAAAGATGTATCATGATTTGAGCCAGCACTTTTGGTGGTGTGACATGAAGAAGGATATATCAAAGTTTGTTGACTAAGTCTTTGACATGCCAGCAGGTCAACTATAAGCATCTACAATCAAGTTGTGAGCTACAGTAAATACCCATTCACGAGTTGAAGTGGGAACACATTACCATGGATTTCATGGTAGGTTTGCCTACTATAGCTGGTGTCTTTGATTCTATATGGGTGGTGGTGGATCAATTGACGAAGTCCACCTATTTCATCCGAATGAAGGTGAAAATACAGCCGAGAGTTGGCCCATATCTACGTTAGCCAAATTGTGAGGCTTTACAAGGTTCTGGTTTCCACTGTGTCAGATTATGGTTCATTGTTTACATCACATATTTGGAGAGCATTACAACAAGTTTTGGGTACCCATTTGGATATGAGTACAACGTTTCACCTTCAGACCAATGGAAGTATAAGAGGACCATTCAGGTATTGGAGGATATTTTACGATCATGTGTCATTGACTTTGACGCCATATAGGGTTAGTACTTGGCCTTAATGGAGTTCTCTTGCAACAACATTTACCATTCCAGCATTCAAATGACCCTTTTTGATGCTTTATATGGCCGGAGGTGTAGATCGCTTATTGGATGGTTTGACTCAGTAGTAGTAGAGAGCATAAATATAGATATATTGAGAGAGAATCTGGAGTGGGTATAGTTGATTCTTATTAGGCTGGTGATAGCTCGGTGTAAACAAAACAAGCTATGCTAATAGGCAAGTTCAACCTTTGGTATTCATGGTTGGTGACAGGGTATGGTTAAAGGTCACACCCTTGAAGGGTATTATGATGTTTAGGAAGAATGGCAAGCTCAGCACGAGGTATACTGATTTTTTGAGATTCTAGACATAGTGGGAGAGGTAACCCATGGACTCTCCTTGGCTCCCGACCTATCTTTAGTCCATTATGTATTTTATGTATCGATGTTGCGACATTTTATTCAAAATGAGTTTCATGTGGTCTCCATGAATTAAGTTAAATTGAGCCCAGATTTAACTTATGAGAAGCAGCTGGTCGCCATTTTGAACAGGCAGGTCAGAAAGTTTAGGACTAAGGAGATGCTTCAGTGAAGGTCCAGTAGCGCTATAAGCCCATGGGTGAGGCTACATGGGAGGTGGAGATGGATATATATGCCTGATACCCTCAACTTTTTGAGCTTTCAGGTATTTTCCTTATCTCATGTTAGAGGATGAAGATTGTTTTTAGTAGTGGATGATGTAATGACCTCAAAGATCATTTTTTGCATTCTCGAAAAAATTACTATTTTTCTCTTCCTCAAAGTTGTCTTGAGTCTTTTTTGGTTGAGTCTAGAAGTTGAATTTTGAAAATCTTGTAATGTGTTTGGGCTTTTACAAAAAAGTGTTTTTAAAGGCTCAAAGTTTGAAATTTTGAGTTTTTTGGTCATCTTGAGTTTCAAGTGTCAAAATACAATTCTATCTCTTCCATCTGCTGCAGAATGTAAATCTAGTCTAGGAGAACTGATGAGACGAAATTTGGAGTTAAGACGGAGAAGTTATACCGAAAGTTGCATTTTCAGTTAAATTTGGAACATAGTTTGACTTTAATTAACTCAAAATAACCAATTAAGCATAGCCCATACTTCAATTAAATTTAATAAATAATATTATTGAAAATGCAAATTTAAAGTAGCTAAAATTCCATGAAATTGTGTATAAAAGAGTTTGGGTCTTCTTGGTTGAAAGGGACCAAGAATCAATCTCACATACCTTAGCTAATGAAGAAGACTCAAGGAGAAATTTGAAGAAGAATGAGCCTTTCCTTGATTCCCAAGCTTAGATTCACAAGGGTCCTTAGAGAGAGTTCTTAAGAGTAACCTGAGAGAATTTTATGTGTGAGGAACGAATTTGAATGGAAGATAGAGTTTAGGTCATTTGGAGGTCTTAGGATAGCATAGGAAGTCATAAAATACCCTTAGAAGAGCCACAGTTACAAAAAAAAAACATTAATGAAACGAAATAACATTTCTTGCCAGGAGTCCCATGAGAAGGTCTCACTGTCCATACAAGTTCTCACAGCCTGTACAACCTTCCCGTGAGACCACACTTAACCAAATCTCAGAAAATACTACCACAGACAGACTTTATGAAAATGGTCATAACTTCTTTATCTGAACTCAGAATGAGATGAAACTTGCTGCATTAGAAAGCTAATTCAAAGAGCTTCCATTTGATAGGTCAAGGTCTACCCAAGTCTTTTTGTGCTATGAGATGTGACCATTTAAAATTGACCCTTCTATCGATTCTTGTGAAAAGCTTAGCCAATGAAATTCTTTTGAACTTGAATTGATGAAAGAGGCCCATTATGAACCTAGATGACATAAATAAGATTGAGTTGAGGGCTTAAAGATAAACTTCACTTGAGATTGAGGATCCCATACTTAAAAAAATTGCACACAAATACCCATATGAAGGGCTTCACGGGCCCTACTAAGCCAAACGGTCCGTGTACCCCTTCGTCCCACTTTACTTAGAAAATTCTTCACAACAAAGTTCCAAGACGGTGATCCAATACTTAAAAACTTTTCATTCCGGCACCTTTACGAGGACCACAAGGATCGTGAAGGGTCGTATGGTCCATGAGACGGTTTGTGTCACTTACCTTGGATCCAAATCTATGAAGTTTCAAGGCTACCATATGGTCCAACACACAGACCGTAAAGCCTCGCATGACCCATATGGGGTCTAAGTGTGGTATGCCTTGGTCCCATATTCCACATTACGACCATCACACCCTACACAAGACTAAGGGCCACTTTAAGGAGGCTCCATATGGTATGTATAGTACTACATGGATTGTGAAGGCTTCCATGAAGAGTCACCTTGGTCCAAAACTTTTTGGAACCAATTTTCCAAGATCAATTGAGGTCATACAAAGTCCTGGTCCTTATGGTATTTGATGCCTGAAATAGTAGCCTTATTTAAGATGTCGAGTTCCATCATATTTCACCATTTTAATACTCTAAGCTCGATTTTGGAGAGAAACTTAAAGGATTTTCAAAACAAGAATATTGGGTAGCATATTTCTAACCTATGTTTTCAATTCTCATTGATTAGATTGTGATTTTAACATGGCCAGGGATTTTACTTGAATAAACTGGGATTTTCTCGACCACTGATTTTTGATACAAAAATAGTGATTGTGAGATCATTTCAACTACTTTTTCGGAATAGTTTTTGCCATTAGATTTCTTATTACTTGGGGAATATTTTCATGTAAAAATTTTCATATTTCGGGAACCTTTTTTAGTATGAGATTCTTAGACCATTTTGTTGTTTTCACCTGATTTGCTTGATTTTAGTGTTATTAGTTTTGTAATATGATTGTGATGTTACATTTGACTAGAATTTGGTGATTTGGATTACCATAGAAGGGAAAAAGGCATGGATTTGACTTGATTGAGACTTTTGTTAAGGCAAGTGGACTTCTAACCTTTTGCTAAGTATGATTGAAACTCGTATTATTCTATGTGAATGTGCAAGGTGAATTGTGGTTGAAATAGGTTAGAACTATACTATTATAGGCTTTGATCATTGATTGTCAAATTGGGTACTAGTTTATTTTGTCGATTCTTGACTTATGAAACACATGTAGAATTTTGATTCTTTATGGAATTTGTTGATTACTTGATGTTGATGTTGAGATTTTGATGATATTGAAATTGTATTGTGAATACTTGAGAACTTGTGGATTATTCAGAATTGTTTATGGAACTAAATTATTCATGTGGACATCTTGCATATTCTCATTCTTATAAAAATTATTATTGTGTTATGATAACATATTTTTCTTGATGTTCCATTGATGATTAAAAGTCGAAAGGAAATAGTTCTTGCTAAAAAAAGAAAAGAAAGAAAAAATAAAAAAGCTGAAGGAAAATGGTTCCAAGTAGATATAAAAGTAAATGTCAAAGGGAAATGATTCTGACAAACACATGGTCCATGTAAGACCTCTATGAGTTTCGATTTGAGGTTATCAGCGAATGTGTTTCATAGGACAGGCATACATCATGATTACTTGACATTACATCCCATTGTTTACATTTCATAGCATGTACTCCATTTCACATCATTCTTTTCCTGAGGCTGTTATATGTATTATGTGTGATGTGGTGAATGCTTTGAACCTTGTATATTGCTTAGATTGTACCATTGAAAGATTGTGATATAATTTTATAACTTGAACCTTGTACATTATGACGACTGGACTATATGGATACAATGTTATAAAACTAAATCTGCTTATGTTACTAAAAGACCATTATACTACTTGAATATTCTAGGATGTTATTCTGTAGTGTGTGCAAATGCATATATATTGTGTTATTCTAGGATTTTTCTGAGTACAAATATGTAGTTAGGAGGTATATTGTTGGGTGGATAGGAGTACTTGTGTTCTTCATTACTTCACTTCAAGTTCAATTTTCATTTGTTGAGTATTGTGTTGTTTTATGCTCACCCCTTGCTATATTGTTTTTGGTCATGAGCCTAGTCCCTCTTGATAGACTTCCTAGTTACGAGATTAAGCTTCTGGATCCTTTGAGAGGTAGTTGTATTCCTCATCGGCAAGCTCTCGAGGATTCTTTGTTATGTTGAGGATTCTTTGTTATGTTATGTTCTATTTGAGGACTAGACATTGAGGGTTATGTTTGAGTATTATTATTAAGGACATGTAAATGTGACACGAGTTCTAGGATGGTTGTAATTTAGATTTCTTGTGTTTATTTAATACATTATACTGCTTTACCTTACATTTTTGTTATCATATTAGGCTAGTCCAGTTTAGGCTGACTCTCCTTGGTGGGTTAGGTGAGTTCCATCGCACACGGATTTCGGGTCGTGACATTCACACCAACATTTTTGATGTGAAGTCAACACCAACCGTGGCGGGAAAAAGTATTTCATAATCTTTACTGATGATTACACTAGATTTTGTTGTGTTTATTTATTATCAAGTAAGGATGAAGCATTTCGGCAATACAAAAATTGAAGTTGACAATCAGTTGATAAAAAGATATAAATGATAAAAAGGGATAGGGGTTGAGAATATGAATTTCCATTTGCAAAAATATATTTGGAAAATAGAATTATTCATCAAACGGCTGCACCATATTCATCCCAATCTAATAGAATTGTAGAAAGGAAAAAAATGAACTTTGAAGGAAATAATGAATGTGTTACTTATAAGTTCAAGTTTACCATAAAACTTATAGGAAAATATCCTTACAACAAATTGAATACTCAGTAGAGTGCTCCCTAGCAAGATACATACTAATCCATATGAGAAATGGAAAGAAAAGAAACCCAATATAAAATTAAAGTGTGGGGGTGTCTAGCAAAGGCCAAGTTCATATACCCAAAAAGTTGAAAATAAGATCAAAGACTATGAACTATGTGTTTATTGAATATGCTAGAAATAACAAGGCATGCCGAGTTTTGATTCATCAATTTGAACATATAGATATTTATCAAAATTTGATAATTGAATTAGATAATGCTAAATTGTTTTAACACAGTTATCCATATAAAGCAAAATCTAATGAGTCTAGTGGGGGGTTCAAACGACCTTAAGCTGAACTAAAGGGAAAAATACAATTCAAAGAAAATCTAAGGTATAGTAAGCGTCAAATGACTGCTACTTTCTTCAGACTAGATTTTGTAACCTGTCTCATCTATAATGAACCTCAAACCTTCCGAGAAGTAATGTTCTCTGTGGATTTATCTTTTTGGGAAGAAACTATCGATAGGGAGATTGAATTAATCTTGAATAATCATACTTGGGAGTTAGTTAATCTGTCACTAAAAAATATGCCTTTAGAATCAAAATAGATGTTTAAAAGCAAAATGAAGGCTGATGATAATATTGACAAGTATAAGGCAAGACTTGTAGTCAAAGAATTAAAAAAAGGAAGGCCTTGATTACTTTGATACATACTCACTAGTGACAAAGACTACATCTATTTGGATGTTGGCTACATTACCAGCAGTATACAAATCTTAAAATCCATCAAATAGATGTGAAAATAACTTTTTTAAATGGAGAATAAAAGAAATTTACATGGAACAACCTGAGGGTTTTGTGGTTCCTGGTCAAGAAAGAAAAGAATGCAAACTTGTGAAGTTACTTCATGGACTAAAACAAGCACCCAAATTGTGACATATAAAGTTTTATCAAATAATGTTGGCAAATGGATTTAAGATTAATAAGTTTGATCAACAGTAGGACACTCCAAATCATAAAGTCATTGTTTGTTTATATATAGATGATATGTTGATCATCAGCAGGGACTTAGCTAACATAAATGCTACTAAGTTAATGCCTGTAAGCAGATTGGAAATAGAAGACCTTGGAGGGAAGATGTGATATTAGGAATAAAAATTCTTCTAATTCCACAAGGCTTAGATTTGTCAAAGTCCCATTATATTGAAAAGGTACTTAACAAGTTCAAGTATTTGGATTTCAATATTTCCATGACTCCAATATATGTAAGGAACCGTTGTGCTTGGGACTTGTAAGAAGCGTGAGAATCTTTGTTGAGTCTCTGTACCTTACTAAATGAGCAAAAATTCTAAAGGTAGTGGATGTAACCTACCTGGCTTACGAGCAGCAGCCTTTGATTTCGGAAGAATAAAGGTGAAAGTAACTCAGAATTGGACTATACTAGAGTTATATGAAATTTTATGTATATCATGAATAGTACACAACCAAATATAACATGTGCAATTAGTAAGTTGAGTCAGTGCACGAGCAATTCTAATCAAACACACTAGATGGTAATGAAGAGAGTTTTAGGATATCTAAAACATATTTAAAACTATACTTTGCATTATGATAAATATTCAATAGCAATTGAAGAATATAGTGATGCAAATTGGATTGTTCGATCAGATAAAATTAAATCCATAACTGGATATATATTTACTCTTTATGGTGGAGCGATCTCTTGGAAATAATCAAAACAAACATGGATCCAAAATTTCTTGGAATCTGAATTTATTGCTTTAAATAATGTTGCTGAAGAAGCTAAATGGATCCAAAATTTCTTGGAAAATATTCCTTATTGGCCTAGCCGATTGGCACCTATATTCATACATTGTGATAGACTAGCTACAATAGGTAGGGAAAGGAGTATGATGTATAATGATAAATCTTGTCATATTAGATGTAGACATAATACCATTAGAGAACTACTCTCTGTTAGAATTATCACAATTGACTATGTAAGATCAAAAGGTAATGTGATGGATCTACTTACAAAAGGCCTAACTAGAGAGATAGTTGAAAGGATACCTATGAGGATGAGTTTAAGACCTCAGGACAAGCCAAGCATGATGGTAACTCTACCTAGGAGACTGGAGATTTGAAGAGAAAGGTTCAGGGTGATCAAACAAAGTTATGTTTCATATCCAACATTGTCAAATAAACTAACTCAATTCTCATGATGAAAATAATGTTGAGTGATCTAGGAAAAAGCTTATATTAAAGCTTTTTAATGGTTTCTAAGTTTGGCATGATATGAACACATAGTTTCTATATGAGAGTAAACATTTAGAAATCACCTATGTGGAAAAGAAGTGGAAGCTTCTTCAAGGAGAATGTTAGTGAAGGCCGATTCTCTAAGCTCTCATGAAACTGGAAAATGTTTATGGCTAAAATGAATAAAACCATGAAAACTGTAGATGGTAAAAGTCTAGTGGTGTGACTTACACTGTCTAGATGTGCATTCAAGTTTGATGGTTCAAAGATATTCCATATACAAATTGATCGAGTGCATCCTATATAAGTTCACTATAGAAAGTTTAATGTGAAACCTACTTATTTTGATGCAATTAGTCTTTACTTGTAATCACACATTAGTCCGTGTATATCTAACTTTCATGTTATAGCCATTTTCATTTATATGTGAAATTGTTAGGTTCGATGTATAATGTGTGAATGAAAAATGATACACAGAATAAAGATTGGTATGTTAAAAAAGTCAAAGTGTTGCAACTATGAATGATGTTATTCTATGCATAAATACTCATATCATATGAATGTAGCCTTTTGCATTTTCATGCAACCTTTTTTATTTTTATGCAATCTTTCACCTGCAATACATGTATCTTTGTGATATGCTATAGGCTATAAATATGTGAATTTTTCTCAGATATTGGTAGAGTTGATTTGAAGTTTTTTCTAGTAAAGAGGAAAATTAAAGAAAGAAAAAACAAAGGTTCCTATTTTTGTCAAAACTTCTAGTGTGATTATAAGCCATTGAGTAGTTCGCTGGACCACTATTTTTTTGGTTGTGATTCGTTTTATCCTGGGAGGATATATTTCATAACCTTAAGTACTTGAGGGGAATAATTTCCTTAGGGAAAATCTATGAATTCAGAAGACTTGAGTCTTCTTCTTTTTCCATCTTGTTTGTTATATGATTTTTGTTTCAAAACGTTTTTAACTTCATTTATATATTTCATTGTTTTATGAATATTATTTGAACATGTTATATTGTAAATCAAAATTTGCACTACATAATTATTATTATTACAAACAATAGATATTTCAAATCCTAGATCTACCTTTGAATGGCAATAAAGACTTTAGCACTCTTTGTTAATGTACATATTATTGCTATAAAAAGTTATTTTTATTATATTCAATATGCTATTGGTCTCAATCAAGCGACTATTTCAAAGTTTAAAACTCATTTCTGGATACAAAAAATTGTATATAAACTATTTGATGAAGTAGTTGATATTTTTTCAGATAATGGACTTAGCCCTTTCGACTTATGTGGCAGTCTAAATCTTCATCTGATATTGAAACAATGACATGTCCACAAAATTAGTGTGGTTTGACCTATTAAATAGGTTACTTAAAATTGGAAATACATTAATTTTTTTTTAAAATAATATTGATCTAACAACATCATCAACCACTACTAACGCCACAACAAAGTCAAGAAAATAGTTATTGAAAACATCTCTGAGGAAGAAAGCGTGATGAAGATATAAAAATGACAAACAGAATTAACAGTATAATTCTTCAGCAATCAGATGATGTAAATCAAGAAGCACTGAAACAACTCTAGATAGTAAAATTAAATTCTTTTTAATAGTTCTATTGCGTCTCTAATCATATGCACCAATATTTTTTAGATTATTTGATGTTATTCTATGTAAGATTTCAGTAATTTACAGCCACCAATTTGCTTCAAATAGATTTTGCAGAGAACATCTTCAAACTATCGACACGAATTATCCCAACAATCAGCTTGAATCTACCAAAGGGGTTGATAGACATTTTGAAGAAATCATTATGGGTTGTGACACCATAACTGTCTAGATTCATGCTGCAAGACCTACCAAACAAGTTGCAGTAGTGCACAAAGTACTTCTAAGTTTTCTACACACAGGTATTTTGGCTGAAGAGATAGAAAGACCAATAAAGGTTGCCTATGTATTGACTTTAATGTGTATTTATGAAAATTCTTGTGAAAATTACCTATTTGCCCTCCCAATATTAGTCCAAGTCTTACTTGAACCACCTGTGTTATTGATTGTGGCATTTCATTAAAATATGAAAAGTGGTGATAGTTTTTGTGTTTTAAGGCTCAAGTTGTTCCAAAAGTGACATTTGACATTATTTAGGGCCTGTTTGGAAAGCCACACTAATAATTGGATTTGGTGTAATCGAGTATAGTTACACTGTCTGACCTATTTTGTTCGACAGGTAATTACCTGCTCAGTAGGTAATCGGGTGTAATTGATAGGATGTAATCCAAAAAAAAGTATGAAAATATACTTTATTTATATTATTTATTTTTCATTTCCTTCCCATTCTAGATCTTTACTTCATGTTATTTCATGCAATTTTTCATATTTTATTTATTTATTTATTTCATATTTTTTTTCATTAATATGATTTATTAGTATTCAAAATTTTAAATTGACATCGAATTCATTGTTAAATAAAGTTATAAACTTATTTTTTTTTTCCTTAAATCATATTATTGTATAGTATGTTGAAATTTGACATAAGAGTATTATGTAAAAAAAAATATTTAGAACTTAGAATTTATGTAATATTTTTTATTGCCTTTGTTTAAGAAATATATGACTTGATATTTTACATTAAAAAGGATTTATTTTTTAGTTAGATTTGATAGACTACCTTTTTGTAAATATTTTAATAATTTTGCTGTGACATTAAATTTATAATATTTATATTTTGGTCAAATATTGCATTTCAAATGTGCACATAAAGCTTCTATTTTTTTTTCGTTTTTAGAATCAATTTAATGCAAATATAGATACTTAAAAATTATATAAATTGATTTTTTTACAATATTGGTTAACAACATATGTTTACTAATTGATATATTTTCAAAAGATAGTCTATCTCTTAAAAATATTTAATTTAATATTATTTATAAATAATCTTATTTGTCTAATATATATATTTTTAATTTTAGATAATTGGCTTTTATATTTAAAATTTAAAATAACCTTGTAATGGCACTTGTAATTACATTATGGTAGACAAAGAGGACAACATAATTACTAGGCGATTTAATTACTAGGGTGATAATTATTACCCTAGTAATTACACCAATTCCAATTACTATGTGGCTTTTTAAACAACCCCTGTAGAGTCTTGAAATTAAATTCCATTGATTCCATCAGTCCCAAAATATGAAAATTTATGTAGAAGTGTCAAAATCAGATTTTGGGGGTCCACATGCAAAATAGAGGTCTTAAGATGAAAATTTTGATTTAAAATGAGCTAAGTTTGACTTTGGTCAATATTTTAAGCTCGGACGCTCAAATTGGAATTCTAATAGTACCTGGATTCAGGAGACAATTTAAGGCCTAGGAAAGACATCATCTTATGTTTTGGGAATCCCGAGGGCATTTTGATCCTTTTGAGTCTTAAACTAATTTTTTTGCAATTTAACAAATTTCGAGTTAAACAAAATCTCGAATTTCATTTTTGATGGTTCTATTGAGTTTGAGATTCGAATTTAGTAAGGTAGCATATATGTTTTTGTGTTTATGGGGTTCCGAAGGAACCTCGAGGGCTTGATTATAAAAATTGAGCCTTGGGTGTTGTTGGTTTCTAGTGTTGAGTATAGTATCCTTCACGTGCACAACCTATCCTCTGTGTTCAAAGAGGCAATAAGGGTTGTACTACATGTTCGTGGAGAGCACTATCCTCCTTCTTCACATTCGCAGAGTTGTGCTAATTTCCTTCTCCGCATTCATGGGTGAGTGTCTGCATTCGTGGAGGTCATTAAATGACTGAAATGGTGTTAAATTGGAAAGCCCCCATTTTTCTCAATTTTTGGAGTTCTTGAGCTTGGAAGGGGCGACTTGAGAAGGGACTTTAGAGGAAAAATTATTTTGTAAGTGTTTTCTAACCTTAAACATCTTAATTCCCATCGATTATTTTATGATTTCATTTTCAATTATTGAGTTTTAACTTCAAATTTCTTGGTTATCTTCCTAAATCGAATTTGGAGAAAAATGGTTATTTCCAACTCAATTTGTACTCCGCTTTCATGGATTTTTCAACTCTAAGTTCCTAATAACTAGTAGAACATGGTTTAAAACTCAATTTCAAGTTTTGTCGGTCTTTGAAGTTTATTAATTTTTGGATGATTCTGCCTTTGGTTCCTAACTGTTGCAATATGGATATTAATGGACTCCTTATGATGTGTATATTGCATTCTTGGTAATGGGTTACTGATGTTACACAAGCTACACCTCCTTTTTTAGGCTAAAGTGGTCATTGTCAAGATATATAACCTAACAAAGGTTATGGTAGAACCCATAGGAAATATGGCTGCTAGACTTTGAAGAATTCTATGCAATTTGGGTTGATTAACCAGCTTATCTCCCCAAAGGAAGGGGGTTTATGACAATTGTGAAAAGTAATCCTAAAGTAAGATAAGTGCTAAACCAGTATGAAGAGAAACTAGGGTGTTGTGTTCCCCATGATTCCCTAACTCAGTATTACCAGATAATTGAATTCTTTTCTAGTGTGTAGCATGCAGAACGGTAAGTTAAGTTTACCAAACCCTTTGGCGCAGGCGTGAGGCTAATTGAACTACGTGATTTGGTCCATTCCCATAGTGTGACATTACTAACCCTTATCTATTGTTCCAGTACAACCTCTCCTTGGCCTAGTTAGGTTGATTAGACGAGAAACATCAACCAAGTCCTATTAATTAGTCTATTTTCTTATTTATTACTACCTGGATCCAGCCAGTAACACTAGGTGGGTTCTAATGTCGGCCACCATTAGAAAGCATTCAAGACAAAGAGAATTAAATAATAAATGTATGTACACTTTCCAAGAATTATGAATTATCCGATTTTATCTTGTTAGTTCTTCATGTTCCCACACCCCTAGTTGTGGATTTATGAAATGCCCCAAAACGCCCAAAATTGTGCTTCAAAAATGCTCATAATCATAATTTCCTTATATCTCAAAATCTGTACATGATATGAAAAATTCGACTTCATATTCTCAATCAGGGTGCAGAATTGAGTGGAAAATGGGTATAACCCCGATTTTAGAGGACCTGTATCGAAAAATAATTTTAGCAAAATTTCCTTATCTAGTGTCTAGGCCCGTGTAATGGATCCATGTCATTGACCTGAAGCGGACAAGTGTTAGATTTTCCTCAATTTTTCATCCGTAAGAAAAAATAATTTTCGTAGAATTTCCTTGTCCAGCATCTAGGCCTGCGTGATGGGTCCGTGTCGCGGACCTGAAGCGGACCAGTGTTAGATTTTCCTCAATTTTTCATTTTCGCCTAAGGGCATTGGGGTCATATCCCCATGCCAACTTAAACATGAAAACACCTATACTTAGCCATTTTTTAACTCTATATCACTCAAGACCCTCTCAAAACCCTCTCCAAGACTTAACCAAGTATTTCATCCAAATTCAAGTGTCCCAAACTTAATTTTGAATCTCAAGGATTCTCTTTAAGCTCCATGTTCTCTTCAAGTCTACATCAATAAAACCCAAGTTTAAGGTATGTGGGCTTCACCGATTGAGTCCTTTCACCCATGGAGCCCAATCTTCCTTTCTAAGAAATTGCATGTTTTCAAGTTGTGCTTTTTATAGGTATTCTTATGATGGATTTTGATCATGAATTATGTTGGAGTTTTATGAAATGTCGATTGATTATGCATGTTTATCTATTCCAAGCTTATACTTTGAATTAGTTGTGTCTAGTGAGACTATGCATGTTTTGAGCTATGAAACTATGATCTATTATGAGATTTGATGATGGATTTTAAGGTAACTTACATGAGGATTTTAGTATATGTTGGTGGGTTGATTTACATTGGGTTTTCTCATATTATTTCTCTTAAATTGCATGATTTTGAACTAGAATTACATACCCACCAAGTGTTTGATAAAATGTCTTGACAAGGATCAAGTTATTGATGGTCTATTGCATGGTTTATAAATCAAGTGACTTTATGATGATTAAGGGATAGTATATATGCAATGAATTCATGAAAAGTATCTATAGTATTGCAACTGATTACACCTTATTGGGGGGTGACATGCCCAATTACCTTGTTGAGGGGGTGACATGCCTCAACCACCTTGTTGGAGGGGGGGGGGCATTGACATGCCTATACCACCATGTTGAGGGGTAGATACCTCGACCACCTTGTTGGGGGATGACATGCCTATACCACCTTGTTGAGGGGTAGATACCTCGACCACCTTGATAGGGGGTGACATGCCCATACTACCTTGTTGAGAGGTAGATACCTTGACCACCTTGTTGGGGGGTGACATGCCCATAGTAAAATGTTGAGGGGTGGATACCTCAATCATCTTCCAAGGGGGTAACATGCCTTGGATTCCAAGTAGAGTTGCTTGGTCTATGATTATGGTCTCTTCTAACGCATATATTATGTTCTATATAAGTTATATGATTTACAAGCATGTTTTATTTCCAGCATTGATCATGCATGCTATATTGATATTACACTTATCCATTGCTTATGATTATGCATTTTGACTATATCAACTTATGTCTTGTTACATTGCATCCTACATACTTAGTATATTTAAACGTACTAACACATACTCTATGCCTACATAATGTTACCATGTAGGAACTGAAGCACCTCTCGATCATCCTCCATGTGGCTAGTTTTGCCATTTCGAAAGAAGATAAACTTTGGTGAGTCCTCAAGTCTAGGCACACTAGCTATGCTACTCTTACTATTTGATATCTCTTTGTGTTGAACCCTTGATACTATGAGGGTGAGCATGGAAAGTTTCTTGGCCTCCGCTCTAATCTATGTGAGAGGTGTTGTTGGAACAATTGTTGTATTTATGCAATGAGCTTGACTCTTGAGTATTTAATGGTTATCAAAGACTTCCATTAGTCCATTTTCCCTTATTTATATCTCTTCTTGTTTTTATTTTGCTTCCGCAACCAAAGATGTATGATTGATGTGCTAAGAGGCTTGTTTGGAGTTGTTTCAGGTTCCCCATTTGTCGTGTCACGTCTAGGCGCTAGGTTTAGGTCGTGAAAAACTTGGTATCAGAGGATTAGATTGTTAATGGTCCTCAAAGTCCAATATACCGCATTGATTAGAGTATTATTCATGGTTGTGAAGCGTGCCCCAATTATGAATGGGAGGCTATGAAGCGTTTTAGGAAATGTTTCACTTCTTCATGGTATACAACGCGCTTTATATGTAAGTGTAAGAATTTTCCCCTATCAAATTCTCTTTGCTCTTCTAGATAATGCCGATTCCATTAGGGAGACTAAGGATAGCCTGTACACTCGAAGAGCAACCAAATCCTCTTGCTCCTCAAGCTCCTCAAGGTGGAGGGGTGGCCTAAGATGAGCTTCAAGATTCTATTACAATGTTAGATCATTCCATGACCAACTAAATTCACCAAGGGGTCCAACCCCCTCATGCTCGCACTCTTGCTTCTAGGGTAAGGGATTTTACTAGAATGAACCTACCAGAGTTTTATGGATCCAAGATAGAAGAGGATCTCCAGGACTTCATCGATGAGGTATAAAAAATGCTATCTATTATAGGGGTCCATTCGGAGGAAAAGGCGGAGTTCGTGGCCTACCAACACAAAGGGGTGGATCAAATTTTTGTTTACACAATGGAAGTTGGAGAGAAAAGATGATAATGCTATTCCTTGGGAGGAGTTCGAAGCCATATTCCTCAACCAATTTGTTTCTATCGAGCTAAGAGAGGCTAAAAATAGTGGAGTTTATGAACATGAAGCAAGGTTCCATGAGTGTGAGGGAGTATGCCCTCAAGTTCAACCAATTATCCAAGTATGCCCGACAATTTGTTGCCGTGCCGAGGTTAAGGATGAACAAATTTGTGTCGGGTGTATCCAACTTGATTAATAAGGAGTGTTGGACCGCCATACTAATAGGTGATATGGATTTGTCCTGCCTCATGACATATACCGAAAAACTAGAGGGGGAAAAGCTTAAAAAGAGAAGAAGTGGTGAGTCCTAGAAGGCTCATTTGAAGGTGGATTCTAAAATTCCAAGGGTGGCCAATTTCCTCAAGGCCATAAGTTCATATGCCAAGGGCCTTCCGATGCTCGAAGTAGGAGGTTTTCTAATGAGAACCAAAGGTTCCAAGGTGGTGGTGATGTGGTGCCTAACCCTATGTGCCAAAAATGTGGTAGGAGCCATAATGTGGAGAAGTAGGTCATAAGATGATTGATTGTCCTCGTGCTTACAACAAAGGTAGAGATTGTCATCTACAAGGGCAAGGAGCAAATGCGGGTCAAAAGGGAAAAGGAGGCCAACAAGGGGATGCTCAAAAGCAAAATAGATTCTATGCTCTTCAAGGGAGACAAAGGGTGGATGAGGTGCCCAATGTCATCACAGTATGATAAAGGTTTTATATGTTGATGTGTATGCTTTGATATACCTAGGTGCCACTCTTTCTTTTATTACTCCTTTTGTTGCCAATAAGCTTCATGTTAGTCCCGAATTGTTGTGTGAACCTTATGAAGTGTCTACCCCCGTTGTTGAGTCCATTGTTGCTAGAAGAGTCTCTAGAAATTGTCCCATGTTAATTTTCCATAAAATCTTGCCTTGTGATTTTATTGAATTAGATATGATGGACTTTAATGTCATTCTTGGGATGGATTGGTTGCTTGCTATATTATGCTTCTATTGATTGTAGAACCTGCAGGGTCAAATTACAATTCCTTAATGAACCCGTCATTGAGAGGGAAAGTTGTGGTGTGGTCATCAAGGATAGATTCATTTCTTGCCTTAAAGTCCAAAAGTTGATTTCTAAGGGTTGTCTCTATCATTTTGTGAGGGTCAGGGATATTAAGTCCAAAGTTCTTCTTATTGAGTCAGTTCTGGTGGTTAACGAGTTTCTTGACGGCTTTCCCGATGACCTTCCCAGTGTTACTCCCTATAGGGAAATAGGATTTGGTATAGATTTCATTCCTGATAGTCAACCCATTTCTATTCCCCCTCACCATATGGCCCCGACATAGTTGAAGGAGTTGAAGGAGCAATTGAGGAATTTGTTGGAAAAGGGTTTTATAAGGACTAGCAAGTCACCTTGGGTGCACCGGTGTAATTTGTGAAGAAAAAGGATGGTTCTCTTAGAATGTGTATTGATTACTGGCAACTTAATCGAGTCACCATAAAGAACAAGTATCCTCTACCAAGGATTGATGATCTTTTTGGTCAACTTCAAGGGTTATTCACTTTTCTAAGATTAATCTTCAGTCTGTGTATCGCCAATTGAAAGTGAGGTCGTGTCTTATTCCCAAGATGACTTTCTGGACTAGGTATTGGCAGTTTGAGTTTGTGGTTATGTACTTTCAGTTGACTAATGCACCGACTATATTTGTGAATCTTATGAATAGGGTCCTCAAACCATACCTTGTATTTTTTGTGGTGGTTTTTATTGATGATATCTTGATTTATTCCAATAGTGAGGAGGATCATGTTGATCACTTGAGGGTGATGTTACAAATCTTGAGAGAGGAGAGGTTGTATCCAAAATATGAGAAATGTGAGCTTTGGTTGAAAGAGTTTACTTTTCTAGGGAATATGGTGTCGGGTGATGACATTAAGGTGGATATTAAAAAATGGAGGTGATTAGAAAATGACCTAGGCAGTTGAATCTGAAGCGACCCTAAAAAGTGCCCGAAAATGTGCCTCGAAAGTGCCCATAATCGTAATTTCCATATATCTCAAAATCCGTGGGTGATATAAAAAATCTGACTTTATATTCACGATTAGGGGAAAAGTTAGGTGGAGAATAGGTATAATCCTGATTTTAGAGAAACCATATCAAAATTTGATTTTCCAAAATTTGCGATTTCTAGAGACGATCTGCGCCCCTCGCATGACGTGGCCAGGGTGCGGACCAGTGTTAAACTTGCTTCAGCTTTTCCTATTCGATCCAAGGCCTTTAGGTCTTGGGGCTGGGCCTTCCCATGAGTAAAAACGCCTATACTTAGTCATATTTCAACTCCAGATCATACAAGACATTCCCCAAAACCTTCTCTAACACTTAGACAAATATTTCACCAAAAATTCAAGTGTCCCAATCTCATTCGGAATCTAAGGATTTCATTCAAGCTTCATGTTCTCAATCAAATCTTCATTAATGAAATATCCAAAGTTGAGGTATGTGGTTTTCAACCATTGGGTCCTTTCACCCATGGTTCCTAACCATCTTTTTTACATAAATTGCATGTTTTCAAGTTGATTTATTTATGAGTCTTACGTATTATGAATTTGGTTATAAACTATGTTGGGGTTTCATAAAACCGTGACTGTTTATACATGTTTTGAGCTATGAATCTATGGTCCATTATGTGATTTGGTGATGGGTTTTAATGTATCTTGCATAAAGGTATTACAAAGTGTTGGCGGATGGTTTTACATTGATTTGTTTTCACATGATTCCACTCTTGAATTGCATGATTTCATACTAGTATTACACACCCACCAAATGTTTGATAAAATGTCCAATTATGGATTCTTGAGTTATTAAAGGTCTAATGCATGACATATGAGTTAAGTGACTTTATGATGATGAAAGGAATATATATATATGTGTTGATTTCATGAATACTATCTATGGTGTTGTAAGTTGACCACGCCGCGTTCAGGGGGTGGTAGGTCCAAACTACCATATTGAGGGGTATGTACCTCAATTGCCTCAATCGGGGGGTAGTAGGCCCATGTAACCATGTTGGGGATATGTATCTCAATCGCCTCACTCTGGGGGAAATAGGCCTATGCTGCCTTGTTGAGGGATATATACCTCAACTGCCTCACTCGGGGGGGTGGTAGGCCCGTGCTATCATATTGGGGTTATATACCACAATCACTCGCCAAGGGGGTGGTAGGCCTTGGTCTCTATAATGATGGTCTCTTCCTACACATGAAATATGTCCATATAAGTATGCTTTTGTAACACCCCACATCTTACAATACTAGTACTATTCAAATGAAACATGATATGGCTTTTCAAATTAGTGCCAATTTTTAAAAGTGCTTGAATCTCCAATTAAAGGGCGATACATATGCCTAACACTAAAGAGAGTCGAGTGTAAATAAGTTGTAAATCGAATTGAGGAAATCACGGCCCTAAACAAAGTGAGAGAATTGAGGTGCTTTTATGACTTAGGAAGCTAGCAGGGGAGTCACGTACTAGGTTAGCTTAAATTTGCTAGCTAAACGTAGACGAGTCCCGATGTCGAGTTTGTCCATGTTCGATTGTGAATAAAGTCCGATTAAGAGTGTAAATTTAGCCCATGTTTTAGCATCATAAATGGTCCTAATTTTCATTCCAAGAAGAATGTAAAAGGGCCCAAGTACATCACAACCCAATTGACTATTTGGACCCAAAACTAACTAAGAGGAATTTGGAAAATGGGCAGCCATGGCCCATCAACTTTGAGACCTATTTAGGCCCAAGTTTAAGGGACAAACTGCTACATTACAAGGCTATTAATAAGTGTTAATATGTGGTCAAAACTTATAAAGAAAACCGGCCAAAGAGAGCCTTTATAAGGTCTCAAAAGCAGCACCTTAACTCATTTTACTTTGGAGCCATTTTCAGCTTTCTTAAAGCCTCCTTTTCTCTCTTTATTTCACTTCACAAGGAATCCTACACAACCCTCTAGGGTTCTTGAAGGAGACCTAAATCTTGAAGGCTAAGATAAGTTTTAATATCCATGTATTTGTTACACTTATCCTATGAAAAATAAGAAGTATATGCTAGTATGTTTGTGCTGGAAATTTAGACAGCATGTGTCCTAAGGATTGTTGTGAACTTTTCTTATTATTTAAGAGGATTTTCTCTTCTTGGTTGGCTGAATTATGAAACAAGACTTATGTTTTAAACAAGGTATAGTTTTTTAGTGATGTAACTGAGCTTTTGCACCAGTTTTACAGTCCGCAAAGATGAGCTGTTGTACGACGTCGTAACTTAAAGTAAATAGTGATAACAAGCCAAAAGGAGATGCATATGGCTAGGCCGTTAGGGCCATGGTGTTCAAAGTACGAGATATGACCACACTTTAATTTACATAGTCTACGAAGCCTCTAGATAAGAAAAAATACCTGATAAGAGCCTCTATGTACCAAGGAAGAACCTAAGTTTCATGCCAAGTAATATGAAATCGAGTAGCTTTACATACCTCATTGTATGACCTCACTACTATCTTGGAGTGACTGCTTTTTTCTTCAAATATTTATCTACAATATATTAGGAAATAAGACTAGTATTAGTAGCAAAAAAAACTTCTTGACAGCCCAATATCATAAAAACTAACACTCGGACAGCAAGCTTTTAATTAGCGACGCAAGAGCAATTCTTCAATGTTTTCACTTATAATCGAATCTTCTAACAACCGTTCATATGTACATGTCATAGACATCTTGTTTTAGGCCATTAATAGCCTTACAACAGCCCATAATGCAGAACATATAACAATTCTATGTAACATACAATCAGATAGCATAACATTACACCCCTTTGCCATATTTCGACGTCAACAATCCCGAACCTGTTTCTACTTTATCCAAACTTTATCCAATGGTTTTTACACATAAAACCAGTATTACAATAGTCCATACATTGTGCCAAATCATGTGAAGGTCGTGGAATAACAAATTACAATTATCAGCTCCTATGTTTCTTAACGTAGGAATCCCTTATAATATGTATAGAAAGCATATAGATATAGGTTGGTTCTTCTAGGCCTTATCGGTAACGGGTGCCAGTTCGCCCTAACGAAACTTGAAACGTGACAAAAGTAGTATCAGAGCGAGTCATCCTAGGGAGTCTACAAAGCCATGTCTATGTAGAATCTTGTTTATCGATGTGTTATGCACCACACTTATAAGCTGGAGACTACGTGGCATTTAGGAGTTGTTACTTTCTTTTCATTCTTTAAATCGTTCCATAGAGCTAAGTGTAATAGGTGGACTGTGTCTAATCCCTAATTTTTTGTATAGCATGTATGCCAGAAACCAAGCAAAACAAAGGTAAAGGGAAGGGAGTAGAAGTGGTGGTTGGTATGCCCAGTCAGGTGAGACAACAAAATGAGGTTCAAGAGGAGTCTCTGTCATAGACATCTCCGATTTCTCTAGTTCCTGATGAACTCATAAGTAGTGAAATTACCCCATAAACACCTATTGATGCTACCGTGCAGGATCTGAGAAATGTAGTCTAACTATTGACTCGTATAGTTTCTAGCCAAGGTTAAAGGCAGGAAGGTCCAGCTATAGGTACAGGTGGTACGAATAGGTTAGCTGGCACGAGGATACATGATTTCCTTAATTTGGACCCTCCATCCTTCACTGGGTCAGATCTTAATGAAGATCCCCAAGACTTTATTTATCAGATTCAACGCACTTTAGATGTTATACATGTGAGTGGTACAGAAGCTATCGATTTAGCGACATACAGGCTGAAGGTTGTGGCTATATTGTGATATGAAGCTTGGAAGCAATCTAAGGGTATAGATGCACCCCGAACTACTTGGAAGGAGTTCAAAGAGGCATTTCTTGACCATTACTTGCCATTTGAGATCCGAGAGGCTCGTGTAGATCAGTTCTTGAATCTCCACCAAGGGAATATGAGAGTTCGGGAGTATAGCCTTCAATTCAATTCCTTGGCCAGGTATGCTCCTAATGTAATTGTTACTATGGCAGATAGAGTTCATCGCTATGTGGATAGATTGGATACGTATCTGGTCGGAGACTATATCATTGCTTCCTTGAAAAAAGACATGGATATAGCGAGAATGCAAGCTTTTGCACAGAAATTAGAGGATCAGAGGAAAAGGAGAAGGACACAAAAGATAGAAAGGGCACAGTCCAAGAGGGCCAAATCTGCGAGGCAGTTTACACCATCCGAAGGTGAGCTTAGGCCTTGGTTTTCTAATAGACTACTTAGGCCATCATCCTCCTACTTTGCAACTAGTGCTCCACCATAACTTCAGGGGTCTAGGAAAAATCAGTTTGATTCAAGAAGTGAAGGGCAAGGCGCCTGGACGACGGGGTATTCAGCAGGCTAGCAAATGACCCCTGCTTAACCTTGTAAACAGTGTGGAAGAAGTCATTCGAGTATATGTCGTGTTGGGACAGACACTTGTTATTGGTGTGGTGCGCCAGGGCATATGATGAGAGATTGCCCGAGGAGACGTATAGGTGATATAGCACAATCTACTAGGTCAGCTGTTGCATCATCATCGTCAGTTCCTCCATTAGGTAGGGGTCAACATGCACCTATGGGTCGTGGTAGAGGTGTTAGAGGGGCAGCTAGCTCTAGCGGAGTCCAAAATCGCACTTATGCTCTAGGGAGTCGGCACAATTTAGAAGTTTCACCTGATGTGGTCACACGTATATTGTCCACCTTTTCATATAATGTGTATGCAGTAATTGACCCTGGTTCTACACTATCATACATTACCCCACTAGTTGCTGGGAAGCTTAAGAGAACACTTAAATTATTGAACAAACCATTTGAAATGTTCATACCAACCAGTGAATCTATTATGGCTAGAAGGGATTATTATGACTGTGTAGTAATTGTTTGTGGTCGTGACACATTGGCTGAACTTATTGAGCTAGAAATGGTAGAATTCGGTGTTATAATGGGCATGGATTGGTTAGCTTCTTGCTATGCCACCATAGATTGCCGAACTAAGAGAGTGTACTTCCACTTTCCAAATGAGAAAGATATACCAAGGATTGCTTTCAAAACATGCTATGGTCACTTTGAATTTCTTGTTATATCATTTGAGCTAATGAATGCACAAGTAGTTTTTATGGATCTGATGAACAGGGTATTTAAGCCATTCTTGGATGTGTTCGTGATAGTATTTACAGATGACATTTTGGTATGTTCAAGATCAGAAGAGGACTACGTAAATCACTTACGACAACTGTTACAGGTTCTTTGTGATCAACATTTGTATGTCAAATTTTCTAAATGTGAATTTTGTCTAACATCAGTGGCATTCTTGGACATATTGTGTCTGATGAGGGCATAAGGGTTGATTCACAAAAGATAGAGGCTGTGAAAGATCAGCTAAGACCAATGACACCCACGAATGTTCGAAGCTTCCTAGGTTTGGCAGGTTATTACAGGAGTTTTTTGAAGATTTTTCTTCTATTTATGCACCTCTAACAAAGTTGACATATAAGGCAACAAAGTTCCAATGGAATGATGCATATGAAAGGAGCTTCGAGGAGCTTAAAATGAGCTAACTTCTACACCTGTGCTAGTACTTCCAGAAGGCACCGAGGGGTATGCAGTGTATTGTGATGCTTCACGAGTTGGCTTAGGGTGTGTGCTGGCACAGCATGGTAGGGTAATTGCTTATGCATCTAGGCAACTATGACCACATAAGAAAATCTATCCAACACATGATCTTGAGCTAGCAATGGCTGTGTTTGCGCTGAAAATATGGCACCACTATTTGTATGGGGTTCAGGTTGACATATATACTAACCATAAGAGTTTACAATACATGTTTAAGTAGAAAGATCTAAACTTAAGATAGCGGAGATGGCTAGAGCCAATAAAGGATTATGACACTGATATACTATACCATCCGGGGAAGGCAAATGTGGTAATCGATGCTCTGAGTCGTAAGGAAATCATGAATACTGGTGATCAAGTTGTGATAAGTCAAAGAGTAGCTAAGGATCTACGTCAGCTAGCCAGTTTAGCAGTACGCCTTCTTGAAACTCCAAAGGAAGGGGTTATTGTGCATAATGTTGCGGAGTCTTCATTGGTAATGGAGGTGAAAGAAAAATA